>JAYWMT010000324.1:0-303911 GCA_039090855.1 Macrothele yani
AAATCTGCAAAACCGAGAGGTAATTTATGTCTCAAACTAGCAGGGGTACCCAGTATTTCCCAGGTAAATGTATTATTCGTCGAAACTTTTAGAAGCTCACCTGGTGAAAGTTAATATATTAAAAAGGTATTCCCTGTAATTTTCCAGTAAATTTATTTTAATTCATTTAGGTTATTGCTTTTTGATAAACTCTACTTTTTAGTTTATCAATTGGGAGCAAAAATGTAAAGAGTTTCAGGATTGCCAACGCCAGAAACACGCAACGTTAAGTTGTCCATGTGAAAAGCAGGGTTCTTCCAAATTAATGCCCGCCAATGCCAGTGTCTGGCTGACCGGTAATATTTCTGCAAAAAAAAAAAAAAAAAGTAGGAGTAGGGATGGCAATGAAGATGAAAAAAAAAATTGATTTACTTAGTTTACTTATACGAAACAAAAAAGAAAAGAAATGAATTGGAAATATTTACCTTCGAAAAGACATCTATAGAAGAGCCGTGCACTGGCTTGCGCTTCTGAAAATCCAGCGACACTGAAATGCAATGTACCTATAGAGCGTCGAAGTGCATGTGACTTGACGATGACGTTGATGTCCTTTTTTGTTTACCATTTTGAATCTCTGGAACTCTACTTTTTACATTGCATTAATATTTCTGCCTGATGAAGCAGTCCGGTGGTGGTGAAAACTAACGTTTACTCATTTGTGTTTTTAATACACCATTAAATAGATATTTTCTCACTCTGTTGTTATCTACGGTCTCCAACTTAGACCGTACATCGGATATTGGAGTGCTAAATTGCGTTGAAGTTCTTAAAAGTACAAAATGGAACTTTTACGAAAATTTTGTATGGTCCCCCTTCACATGGGCCCGACCCCTTCCAAAAACCGTCTACGGTAAAACTCAGAGTACCATGATATAGTATACCAAATTCGGTGGTTCTAAACTGAGAAAACTGTAGATTGTATGGAAAAGTTTGGGTTTGGGCGCCCTGTGACCCCGGGCTCCGATTGTACAAGGCTCCAACTCCTTCCCAAAACCATCTACTGTGTAAGTTGGAGCACCATGAGATAAGTATATAAAATTTGGCGGTTCTAAAGTTGAAAACTGTAAGATTTTTACGGAAATTTTGTATGGGCCCCCTTGACAACGAGGCCCCGATCCATTCCAAAAAGGGTTTACGGTCTAACTTAAAGAAGTACCATGAGGAGGTAGTATACCCAAATTTGGGTGGTTCTAAAATTAAAAACTGTAGATTTTACGAGAATTTTGTATGGGCCCCCTTGACAACGGGCCCCGATGACCCGTTCCCCAAACCGTCCGGGGGCTAACTCGGATTACCATGAGATAACCAAATTTGTGGTTCTAAATTAAAAACTTGTAGATTTTACCAAAATTTCGTATTGGCCCCCCTTGACTCCGGGCCCCGACCACTTCCAAAAACTGTCTACGGTTTTAACTTTGAGCACCATGAGATAGTATACCAAAAAATTGGTGGCTCTAAATTGAAAACTGAAAATTTTGCGAAAATTTTGTATGCGGTTCCGCCTTGACTCATATTTAGTCCCGATCCCTTCCAAAAAGGGTTTACAGTGCTTAGAGGTGCCATGAGGTAGTATACCAAATGTGTTGGTTCTAAAGTGAAAACTGTAGAATTTACGAAAATTTTGTGTAGGGCCCCCCTAGAGCCTCTGTCCCTTCCAAAAAGAGTTCACAGTCCTAACTTACAGTACCATGAGGTAGTATACGAAATTTGGTGGTTCTAAATTGAAAACTGTAGGTACGAGAATTTTGTGTGGGGCCCAATTGACCCCTATCCCTTCCAAAAGAAGTTCACGGTCTAACTAACAGTACCATGAGGTAGTATACGAAATTTGGTGGTTCAAAATTGAAAACTGTAGATTTTACGAAAATTTCGTATGGGGCCCTCTTGACTCCAGGCCCCAGCCACTTCCTAAAATGGTCAACGGTTTAACTTTAGAGTATCATGAGATAGTATACCAAAATTGAGTGGTTCTAAATTGGAAACTGTAGATTTTACTAAAATTTTGTATGGGCCCGCTTGACCCCCGGAGCTGACCCCTTCCAAAAACTGTCTACGGCTAACTTAGAGCACCACGAGATATTATGCCAAATTTGGTGGTTCTAAATTGAAAACTGTAGAATTTACGAAAATTTTGTATGGGGCCCTCTTGACCCCGGGCCCCGACCACTTTCCAAAACGGTCAACTGTTCCAACTTTGTGGACCATGAGATATTCTGCAAATTTGGTGGTTCTAAATTGAAAACTGTAAATTTTACGAAAATTTTGTATGGGCCCCCTTGACCCGAGGCCTCGATCCATTCCAAAAAGGGTTTACGGTCTAACCCAGAGTACCATGAGGTAGTATACCAAATTTGGTGGTTCAAAATTGAAAACTGTAGATTTTACGAAAATTTTGTATGGGGCCCTCTTGACTCCGGGCCCCGACCACTTCCCAAATGAGGTCAGCAGTTTTAGCTTTGAGTATCATGAGAGATAGTATACCAAAATTGGTGGTTCTAAATTGGAAACTGTAGATTTTACTCAAATTTTGTATGGGCCCACTTGACCCCGGGCCCCGACCCCTTCCAAAAACTGTCTACGGCTAACTTAGAGCACCACGAGATATTATACCAAATTTGGTGGTTCTAAATTGAAAACTGTAGAATTTTGAAAATTTTGTATGGGGCCATATGACCCCGGGCCCCGACCACTTTCCAAAACGGGTCAGCTGTTTAACTTTGTGCACCATGAGATATTATACACCAAAAATTTGGTGGTTCTAAATTGAAAACTGTAAATTTTACGAAAATTTTGTATGGGCCCCCTTGACCCGGGCCTCGATCCATTCCAAAAAGGGTTTACAGGTCTAACTTAGAGTACCATGAGGTGGTATGTAAATTTGGTGGTTTCTAAATTGAAAACTGTCGATTTGTATATGGACATACAAACAATCAATTTTACATATACAGGAAAAACTGAAATTTTTATATAGCTCAATACTGCAGTTTTAACAAAGGAAATTTTGCATTAATTTTGCAGCAGTGACTATTGTCAAAGAAGTACGATACAAAGGCTTGAAGTTTAAAACTGTTGAAGTAAAATGTTGACAGTTTGTCGGTGTTTTGCATCCTGTCGGTGTTTTGTCCAGTCCGGTGTTTTGTCCTGTCGGTGTTTTGTCCTGTCGGTGTTTTTGGCTTGTCGGTGTTTTGTCCTGTCGTTGTTTCGGTTGTCGGTGTTTTGGGTGTCGGTGTTTCGAGGTGTCGGTGTTTTGTCCTGTCGGTGTTTTGGGTGTCGGTGTTTTGGCCAGACCCCTTTTTCTTACTGTCTTGCATAGCTCTATATATTCCACTTTGGAAGTCACATCTTCTTTAGTTGTCCTCATCTCTCTTCTTTTTTGCATCAACATTTTCATTTTCCTGATAATTTGTTTACATGGAACTTGTTCTTAGGCCAGCTAATTTTGTTGCTGTTTCCCATAAGAGCTTTTGGTTACTTTTCTGTTAACTTCAGAGATGTCCGCCTATCCTTCCGATCTTAGGCCTTCTAAAGCAGAGAATCTGTTCTTCAGTTCCAACTTGAAGGTATAGTTTTCTTATGAGGTTGTTAAGGACCACATCTCTCTGCTCATACGTAAGATCTGACAGGATGCATTGATTAAACACTTTTCTTTTAAGACATAAGATCAAAGCACTGCTCTTAAAAATTGTACTGTTTCTTCCAAAAGCTCTCCATCCAAGTTTTTATACTTGCCAATTGAATTTCTTCATCAATGTGACTCTCAACTTGATATTGCTGCTCGCGATAAATGTAGGTAACGGTTGTCATGTTTGCAGAAGAATGGACAGCCGAAATTTTAGATTGGATTCCGAGGGACAGGAAAAAGACCCTAACGGGAGATGGATGGATGAAATTCGAATGTATGCTGAGTGACATGGATGAGACAGGTTCAAGACAAACAATTGTGGAAGAAAACTTGGGGGAGACCTTCATCCAGCAGTGGAGTGATAATAGATGATGAGATATATATACACATCCCCGTCCAACAGGAATTCCTGGCTGTGCCACTGCTCGTGATAATATTTTATTCCATATAAAAAATTCAAGATCGTTGTGTTTCTTCTAACAATGAACCTCTTCTGCCATTTTGAGAACACATTAAACGTCGAGATGTCGTTGTAATTCTAGGTAACATTGTGTAGTTGAACAGGGAAATCTTCTGATTAGTTTTTTTCTCGATTGTTTAGTTTAAATTGGGATTTTTCTTCATGGAATTAAAAAATACTTCATGTTTTCTAACAGACGTGAGAAAACATCAGTCAAAGCTTAAGCGTATTTTCCTATTTTCAAGATGTGGGAATTTGCTCCTTGTTTTCCAAAGTGGGCAATTTTTTCTGTGGGCGTTTATCTCTGCGCATTTTTTTCGCCATTGGCATTTTTTCAGTGGTCATTTTTTGCTTCATACCGTTCTGAATGCAAAGACATGAAATTTAAATCTTCCAGATTTCTGAAAAATCATTTAATTATTTCGAAACCAAATCAGTTCCTCTAAGCTTTTTATTTTTGTGTTATTTTTTACCAATTAGCTTCTGTTAATGAGAAATCACGTTCTGTGTATTTAAAAAAGCTGGAATTTAAACTTGTGCAGCACATTTACGCAAAAAATGTTAATTAAATCCCGTAACAGTTTATTTATTTTTTTTTTTTTTTGTTATTCAGGTAGCCTAGAAATTACACAAAAATAATATATGGAGTGATATAGTAAAGCAGTTTAACAATTTAAATTCAGAAATGGCACGACGTAGCATTCGGCTGACAGAAAAAGAGAGAAAAACATATATATTTATTTGGTATATATTACTTTGCCAGTAAAATTGGTAACTCGATTTTATAGCAGTCTCTTAGCCGCTAACCCATAAAAAAAAAATTTCTTACTTATTTTTATCGTTGATTCATATAAATACGGATATAATTTCCATAAAAAAAATTTCGTAATTATTACTTTGTCGTTGATTCTTGTAAATAAGGATATAATTTCCATAAAAAAAAATTCTTACTTATTTTTATCGTGGTTCATATAAATAGCGGATGTAATGATACTATAACAAAATTAATTTTTTTTATCATTGATTCATGTAAATAAGAATATAATTTCCCTTAAAGAAAATGTCTTTACTTATTTTTATCGTTTATTCATGTAAATATGGATATAATTTCCGTCATTCCAGTGGTCAAAACAAACACTCCTACAAATATACGGCATGTAGATTTTTGAGAACACCTGTAGTAAAACAAATATTTGTAGTCTACGAAATAACAATATTCATGTAGTGAAACGAATATTGTTATTTCACAGACATTAATATTTCAGTTTCCTTTTCGTGCTAATGGTACCTTTTCTACTATCGAGAATTAGGCTTTCAAACGAATCAACTGCGATTTAAACGCACATTTTCAATAAGAAACGTGCTCGACCCCGAAGATTAAGAGTCTCGAAAGCCTTTCTACGGACTCGAGCTAAGCCGGGCAAGCTTTTGTACGCTTGTTTAAAGCCTTAAATTCATTTTAAATCATCCTTGTGGAATTTCTCCAGGCGCGACGCTACAGGTAGACTAGGGTGGGATTTGTTTAGACCACCCATCTTTTCTTTAGAGCCCCTCCCTAAATATTTAAAAACTATTAGAACACATGACTGGTGCAACCGAATTCTTAGGGCCTTATTGTGGATCACAATCTGAATTGTAACAAGCTGATATCCAAGAAACCCTGGCCAAAGCTTTCAAACTCAGAGGTTGTGTCCAACTCATAATACAAAATAAAAGAATTGAAATCCGTAAAAAAAGTTCAGTGAACATTTAATCGATATATCAGACTGACTAATGTATCGAACGTACTGATGAAATGTTTCGAGACATATGGATTAAAAACCGATACATAATGAGTAAATCATATATCTATTTCACCATAGGCTATGCTAATAAAATGTTGGGCAGTATTTCTCGCTTATAACGATTAAAACGCAGTATAAACATAATTAAGTCATCAGTATACAGTCATTAGGCTACATATAATACGAAAAGTTAGAATTCATTTATAACGGCGAAATTATAGCTAGTAAGCGATTTATTGCAGTGACTTTTTTTATTTTAAGTTACAAATGGTTGATTGAACTTTAATTTTTTGTGTCAGTATGCAAAAATACTCTTTAAAAAAGCGATTTCCCCCCTCTCTCTCTCTCTCTCTCTCTGTAGTTACCATAAATAATCTTAATCTTACAAAATTCATTTTCCGAGTCCAAAATTTGGATGAGATGACAGAGTGTTGGGAAGTAATTATGATCAGAGCGATCAGAAACATGCAAGTGACGTAGTCCTTTGAGATAATTATTCTCTCTTCTGTAAACATAACAGCATTTAGCTAATATATATAATATATATAATATATATAAATATATATTATAGCGGGGTAATTGAAAATGATTCCCCCTATTACAAATGACAATAACGTGTTTTTTGGAAGCTAAATAGACAGCTGATATCCTTACAAGATAGAAGGAAGATGGAGAATTCCTTATTGGAGAACCTACTGGCTGTGTTGCTATGGGAGTGGTGACGTACGTGCGGTCCCTGCAATTAACCGGGTGTCTTTCCTCAATTGGGTAGTGGAAACTGACTTTTATTTCACGCTAGCTTCTATTTAAATAAAGTAAGCCGGGTGTGGGGGGGGGGTCACATCTCAGTATTTCGGTAGCAATCGTAAAACTACCGGGGTATGTTTTTCTATGGTTCTCATCTAAGGGGTCAGCCCCCTAGGGATTCCTGAGATTGCTGTCGAAGAACTACGCGACTTTTTAAGCCATTGGCTCGTCATCAGGACTCACAGACCACATCCCTAAAAGTCGGCAGTTTGTGCGAAAATCTGACCCACGTGGATTTTGCACGACTGAGAGACTTTCCCATATTGTTCGACGGCAGGGAAATTTCGCTGCCTGAGTTTTCGAATTACATAACGTCATTATCGTGTGTGATTTCTGTGGGCAAAGTGGGGTTACCCGATGTTGATATTTTGCCTAATATGGATAAATTTGTGATCAAAACGACGGAAAAGACAAGATCTCCGCAGCAGCAGAAGCGAAATACCGGAGAGGCAGTTCGTTGTTCCTTCTGCTCAATGCAAAAACGAAAGTGGAGAAAATCTCCGTTATTGAAAGTGTGAGTATCGCACCAACTCCAAAGCGTATTAAGAAAGCACCGGCATGTAAAGAAATTCACATGGCGCGGCTATAGAAGAGGTATGGAAATCAACATTTACTTGGATTACAATGACCGTGAAAACGGTGTTGTTTTTTAGCACGTCTTTTTGTAAAAACAGATCCGTGCTTCTGTTATCGGTTCTGTCCGTCTGCCTGTACCAAAACACGATATCTCTGCAGACTATTAGTCCGATTTGAAAAATTCTTTTTGCATTCGGAAGCTTGAAATATACGCAAATGATGATCCTTTATTTATTTTATTTTTTACGTTGTACAATTTCGCCAGTAGAGGGCGTAAATGCAGATGATGTCGAATTCAAAAATACGTTTTATTCCACATATTTGCTTCTAAACATCCAATTGAATTTTTTTTTTCATCATTCGATTCCATTTGTGTCGAAGAGTATTTTAGATATAGTTACTTTTTCAAAATACGCATCGATTTTTCCGCTAGGGGGCGTAAAAGTAAACTACATTTTCCCCGATAACTCTTTTCTAAAACTCCGATTTGAAAATTTTTTTTTCTTCAGCGGATACATCTTCAGATGGAAAATCTTTTTTGCGCGTATAATTTCAAATTTTTTGGTAAAGAATACTTTGGCCACCAGGGGGCGTAAGCGTTAATTTTTTACTTCTGATGTATTTGCCATAAAATCGGAGCTTCTAAAATATTCGATTGAAAAAAATTCTTTCGTGGATATCAAAAAACCTTTTCGGAATATTTTCTTCTAAAAATACTGCACAGTTTTCTCCGCCAGGGGCGTAGATGTATGATCATCTTATTTTTGGTCCATATCTCTATACTTCTAGGAGTCCGATTTGGAAAATTCCTTCTTTGTTGGATAGTGTTTTCCGTGTGACATGTTTTTCATATAATTTCAAAATATGTTGTCAAGTAATTCATAGACTTTCCGCTAGTAGGGCGTAGAGGTGGTAAATTGCGTTTCCCTATATCTTTGCTTCTAAATCTCCGATTTGAAAAATTCTTTCTGCACCGGATACAGCTGCTGATGGGAAATGGTTTGGCACATAATTTCTAATTTTTCTAAAGAAATAGTTTGGCCACCAGGTGACATAAGTCTTAATTTTCGCTTCTGTTGTATTTGCAGCAAAATATGAGCTTCTAAAATCTCGAATGAAAAAAAAAGTCGTTTGTTGACCGATACTACTCATGTCGACAAACTCTTTTAGAAATATTTTCTTCTTGAAATAATGCATTGTTTCTACGCCAGGGGGCGTATGATGTATATCATATTTTTATCAATATCTCTACTTCTAAGAGTACGATTTGAAAAATTCTCTTCTTTGTTGGATAGTGTTTCTGATGCGAAAATGTTTTTCCTTCATAAATTCAAAATTTTCTAAGTATATCATAGACTTTCCGCTAGGGGGCACAGAGGTAAATTGCAGCTTTCTGCGTTATTTCTGCTCCTAAAGCTCTGATTTGAAAAATTCTTCCTGTATCGCATACAAGACCTGATGGAAAATATTTTTTCACATATACCTTTCTAATCGTTTTGGTAAAGAATGGTTTAGCCACCAGGGGGTCATAAGTGTTAATTTCTACTTCTGAAGTATTTGTTGCAAAATCTGGGCTCCTGAAAACCTCGACAGAATTTTTTTTTTCTTGGACCGATACCGCTTATATGGATAAACCTTTTGAGTAATTACTTTCTTCCCTAAAAATAATGTATGGTTTTCCCCCAAAGGGCGAAAGCCAAGTCACATCTTATTTTTGTCGATATCTCTGTTTCTAAAAGTTCGTAAGCTTCACGATTCGGTTTACAGCAATATCTGAGGGATTAAAAAAACCGATTGAAAATCTTTTTTTCGTCAGATCTATTGTTTTCCATACCGGTTCCATTGACTTTGAATAGCTTTGATAAATTTAATTTGCGTCCAGAACGGATTCAAAAGACGTGCTTATTACATCCTGAAAATTCTCGTGTCATTCTTTCTTGTTTTATACTTTTTTTTATTGCAGGTTTAACGACCACCGTAGGAGGAGTTAACTCAATGGGATATAAGTAGTCGTCCCGTCCCCTAATTTCTAGGGTCACTGGTTCCAGGAAGGGAGAGAGCCAGTGCTCGTAAGACAAACGCAAAATCCGTGCTTCACGGGATTCGAATCCCGGACCCCTTTCGGACGAAATGATCAGAACTTCAAAATATCTTTACGTTGCCATAAAACCATATAAACAATTTTACGAATAAGATTCACCGGGAAAAGTTGTTGCCAGTATTTTTGGCATATTTTACACAGAAAGACAAAAAGACTCAACAAACATACAGTATTGCGAAATTACAATGACAGAAAACAGAAACGAGATCAATTTAACATTCTCCGTCTACCACAAAAGCCAAAACAAAAAAAAAAGCTTCAGGTAATTCAACAATTAATGGAACATTAAAAATTGAACAAAACAACAAAATCTGCAAAACTGAACATTGTCAAAGGCCGCACAAAAGTTAAAAAAAATATTTCAGCATGTCATTCATGAAGAAAAACATCAAGCCAGGAAAAAAAATAATCTTGCTCGTAACATGTACGCTTACTCACTAACAACATGATATACTGATTTTTTTCCGCCAGGCTGTAAAACTAATTTTTACGACAGACATATTAATTCATTAAGAATCGTGAAACAAAATAAGCGTAAACCTTAACTCTAGAAAAAACCCTGCTTAACGTGGGTACGCTGCTTCTAATACAAAAATAGGTTTCTTTCCGTCTGTCTGTAAGTACCACAATTTTCCATAAAAGAAAAAATATCGCTAAGTGAGACCTTCGCATATGAGCAACATAATTCGCAACAAAAAAAAAAAACATTATACATACGAATCAGTTTTCACTTCAAAACAAAAATTCTCTACTTCTCAATCTATAAACACAGACGTTTTTCTATCAACAAGTTGCGGGAAAAGTAGATGAGTAAAAATCTCGCAACATTAGATGCAACAAACAAACAAAAAGGACTCATCATTCAGATGTGATAAATACAAAAATTCAATGTACAGGATATATTGCAAATGTTGCTAAATTCAAAGGGAAGAATCGTAAATTAGAAGTACAGAAAAACTGCATGATATTACAATAGATGAGCATTACATTATCTTAAAGAAACCGTCATTTTCATACAGAGAAAGTACATTATTGCTCGACAAAAACTAAATAGCTAAATTAGTCTGTCACTCTAACTAATAGGGTTTATGCAAAGGCAAATACTACAACTGAAAAAAAAAACTTCAGACATAAAAAAATTCTTATTAACCACTATGGGTTCGATAATGGCAGAGAAAAAAAGACCATTATGTTATCGCTAGACAGTGCAAGCTGAATTTCAAGCATTCAATTTTCCCCAACAATAAATACAAAATTCAGTTGTAAACGCGAATGATTAGGAAAACCTTAACAACACATGACGGTGCAACGTTATAACATAAAATACTCTCACATGACACTCAATGAAGCAGAGCAATTCATGAGACACTAACTTTTCCAAATTGAACAGAGAAACGTAACTAGGTAGTCAAATAAAACGACATATTACCCAACAGTAATTTATGGAAAAAGGGGTTATGCCGAACACTTCGACCGGCAACTAACATGCGTAAATATACAAAAATACTCACAACATAGTGCAAAAAAAAAAAAAAAAAAAAACGCTCCAGTACAATACAAAGACAGAGGTCTGACCACAACAAAATGTCGTGGACGTTACACGGTTAGTGTTACAATATCATTATTCGTATTAAACCAGATATGACTACTGGACCACTTAGCATGAAAACTGTCAAGACTGTTACTCGTCTTTGCAGTATCATACTCGACCTGCAATATCGCTGTCACAGACTGACGGTATCTGCGACAAAGAAAACGTCTTGCCACGTTATAACGTCTAAGGGTAGGACAATCGACACTAATATGATAGTACTGATAAATTGTATATTTTGCTTGCAATATGAGAAAGATGCATACAGAATTGTGTGATGAAGCAGATGGGTGATGTGAGCGAAGAACATTATAATGAAACATGGTATGTAAAGAAGCACAAACATTCTGAAGCAAAAGAAACATCAATGAAAACAAAGGCTGTAAAAACAAGCACATCGAGTAAGAGTGAAATACATCTCCCCCTCTGTATTGCAAAAATAACACAGTGACGATGTAAGATGCCGAAAACGATGAAGGGTGCGTGGGGTTAATAAGCGACTATGTAGATGTAACCAATGGATATCCCTTGCCTTTGGAGTAGCCAAGGCTGTTAGTGGATCACTCCATGTTGCTGGTACTTCTGCCTCTGGCACGGAGGGAATCGGCATTGGATCGGTAAAATATGTAATGAAATGCCTATAGATGAGTTTAGCAGATACTTGATGTGAAAGAAACGGCTGGTCATCTAGATAAATAATGAACGGGAGACTGGAGTGAGGCTGATGAGTTCTGAATAAGTCCATTCTGATTGGCAAGTTGTGGGTAGAGTCTCTGAATGCAAATCTGGATATGCTGAAGTTGAGCACGATGAACACGGGTATCTGCAAACAAGGGAGAAATGCGAGAAAGAGGTTTCCAACGGAGATCAATGTCAGCGAGTTGAGAGACCTTCCCCAACTCCACTGGCAAACCATGAGGAGTAGTGAAGGTACGAAGAGGTAGAAGAGTAGATAGCAGAGGAGAAGAAGAGGGGTTCTGCAAGGAGGTCATTAGTACTGGAAGGGGGAGTCGGACAGGATTCAGGGAGCGCCAAAGGGTAAGTTCAGACTTGTAAGTGTCAGGGAAATGATTGGGAATGAATGGGAACAGGTCCATTCGCAGAAAAGTTTGAACTGTAAGGTGGGGACTCCGGGGAAGAACAGAGCATCGATAATGGTTTGCGTTGAAGAAAGAGGCGTTGAAAAAATCTTAAGAAAGTTATGAAGATGAAAGGCTTGAAATTTTCGAGTGATATCAGCAAGAGAGACCACCATAGGAAATCGGAAGAGAAAGCATGGAGCGATGCACCCAATGAATAATATTCCAAATGAAGTCCACAAAAGTTCTCTGCAGATTATTCAGCAAGAAAGGTGGCGGAAGGTGAGCAATCCAGCTGTGTAACAATTTCGGTTGCACAAACACATTTAGTAGCATTGCCCGACTAAAAAATGAAAGAAAAAGGTTTGAGCTGACGGAGAGGCGCAAGTCTTCGATTAATTCGATGAACGATGGGGGTCCATGCTGCAGCAGCAACCGCCTCCGGTTTTCCGAAGTGCACACCAAGAAATTTGACTACGTTTGAAGACCATCGGGCCCCCCACGGACGGTCACCACGGGTCGCCCACGCTCCCGTCCATAAACCTGAGCATGTTTCAGTGTTTAAGGCTGATCCAGAAATTACGGCATATTCGTTATATGTTGATAATAGGATTCCAAACGAAAATTCTGTTCCTAAAATTAACGTCAAGTCATCGGCATATGCAGTCAAGACAGTATGATGGTGCCGGGTGCACACAACTCCACGGGGGACAGAAGAAAGAAGTCGGAAACGGAGACAGATTAGAAGAGGTTCAAAACAGAGTGCAAAGTTGACCCGACAGGGGACAGCCCTGCCGGATACCATTAGAATAAGGGATAGCAGAAGTAATAAAAGTCGAAGTACGAACCCGAAAAAAAAAGAGTTTGAATACAGATTAGAAAGAGTCTGGCAGAAGAAGGGAGGGAATCCAAAGCGTTGAAGGACAGTAAAGATATAAGTATGGTTAATGGAATCAAAAGCCTGTCGTTGATCAATATTAAAAATAGCAAGGGGTTCTGCGAGCTGGGATGCGAGAGTGTTAAGATTACGGATCGTGGTAATATTAGAAGCGATAGAGCGGGTGGGAACAGTGTAAGTTTGGTCAGGATGAATTAAATAGGATAGGACAGGATTCAGACGGAGTGCGAGTAGTTTAGCAAAGATTTTATAGTCGGTATTAAGTATAGAGATGGGTCGCCAGTTAGATAAAATACCAAGATAGCTAGATTTAGGAATGAGGCGAAGCAGAGCAAAGCTGAAAGCATTGGAAGAAGAACTTGAAGATGAAAAAGGAAAGTATAACAACTGAGGAGAAGTGGCATGAGATAAGGAAGGAATATTTTGTAGAATTTTAAGGAAAGCCCATCCTCTCCAGGTGAGGAACGATCATTTAAACTGTAAATCGAATTGTGGATTTCTTGAGGGTGATCTGAGCATTTAGAGAGGACACATAGCATTCAGGAACTTGCGGAAGGTCTTGCAAAAGTGGTGCAGAAGAGGCTGGCTGTGTTAATGTACGTTGAAAACGTTGGCTATAATACGCATGAGTTTGATTACATATAACATATGGGTCAGTAGTTACTGAGCCATTAGAGAGGGTGAGTTGTACAATGGTATTATTTTTTTTTCTTCGTACCTCGAGGAACGGAGACTGCGAAAAGGATCTTCTTCGAATCTGAGAAATGAGTATTTCAGACGGGTCAGTACATTTGAAACAGAGGCTTGAAGACATTCTCGTAATTTCGTTTGAAGGAGATCATAATCCGATGAGGTTCGTGGGATTCGCTGAAGCGCACGCCGGAGACTGTCCACAGTCATATTACGCCGGGTTCTGATAGTTAAAGAATATTTCTTTGCAAAAGCTACACTAGATTGTTTTGTCGAGATCCACAGAGCCGCTGGGTTGGAAACAAAAGACAATTGAGTAACAGCTTGAGTGATAATAAGAACAACTTCAGTATTAAAATCAGGATCTTGAAAACACGAATCATCTAAAGACCAAACACTCGGCCGTGGAATACCAATAGACATAAAACAGAGGGAAAGAATAACTGGCTTATGGTCTGAAGAAACAGAGGGAGCGTGATTAACTGAAATAATAGACGGACGAATAAAACGAGAGACATAAAATCGATCAAGTCTGGCTGCAGCACAATTTAAATGAATATAGGGGAACCAAGAAAACTCTCGTTCAGTTGGGTGTAGATATCTGAAGGCATCTTGGAGGTCAAAGTTGAAGACAATCTGAGAGAGCTAAGAAACTAAAGAATGACGGCTTTCATGTGAATTATCTCTATCAACGTAAGGTTGAAGTGTACAATTAAAATCACCAGCAAAAAGAATAAGGTCTGAGGGAGGAATATTCGCAAGAACGGCAGCAACATGAACCAGGAGATCAGTAGCTTCATTATTATTTTGAGGTACATGAATATTTAATAGATGGATTCGACTGGACTGAAGGCAAAGCGAAATACATTGAAAAACTCCCAGGCGGATCTGGGACTCGACAATATTCTGTAATATAGAGTGAAATCGGGAATGAAATGCTATTGCAGTTCCGGAACCAACATGTGTCCGGTAATTATGATAAAAAACATAAAGCCAGCGGCGCCAGCGAGCAAAATTGATTCCTGCCAAATAGTTAGTCTCTTGCAACATTAGAACATCCGCTTTTAAAGGTCGGACATCTTCAAAAACCAATGCATTTTGCTGTTGACGCCGCTAAACCTCGGCAGTTAAAAGAAACAAATAGTACCTTAGAGTTCATTTTGGTTGCTGCAAAACCCCCTCAACCCGTTTATCAAGCATTGTTAATAAATAACGAATACGTCGACAAAATAAGTGCACTTTTGGTGTGGTGGTCGAGTGCTTGTGGAACAGTTCATGTAAAAAGATAACTGTGAAACCAATTCCGGCACTCTAGACAGATTTTTCTGAATGCAAGGAATTTTCATGATGCTAGTTCTCTTAGGAACCACATACAGAGAAACTAGTTCGAAGTAAGATAATGGCGTAACTGGCACTTCTATATCTTTAAGATATCTATCAAAGTCTTCCTCACACTCTGGATATGGTTCAATATCAGAATGTGTCGACGTGGTGTCACTCAGATTATCAGGTATTTCCATTTCAACCTCCTGATAGCTCACACTGGTTTCAGGCTGTTTTAATGTTGAAGTGGAAGATTTGCTTCGTTCAAGACCTCTCTTTTTCTTAGGAGATGTCGGGGTCAAAGGTCTCTTACGCGTAGTTGTAGAAACTCGTGTTCCCCCCCGACGGTGGCAAGGCAGGATAATCTTCTAATTGATAACCACTATCAGGTCTTCCACAAAAGGGGATTGGTGAGCTGCAGAGTTATGAATAATAAGACTCTGAAATGTGCTGTCTGTACTCAACATAGCATCATCTACTGATTCCAGGTTTGGTGTCTGGGCAACTGACGGCTCAGAACAGAATGATGACTCAACGGCTCCAGGATTTGAAGTAGAATTATTCTGCACATTTCTGTGAGGACACGAGGTCACCCGATGCCCTTCCCCTTTACAATAAAAGCACTGCATTCCTGCAAATAAGTCAAACGTGTATTTTCTTGAGTCTGTAATAACCTCAACGGAGGTAGGCCTGTCCTTCAGAGCCTGTTCCGTAGGGAAAATCACCCTATACTGACGACGTCCTCCTTGCACATAGGCATAGGGGGTGTTTACGCCTGCAGCAGAGAGAAATTTTGTTGTACCTACTACTCTGCCGATGGAACTAAGCGCATCTACTAATAGTTCATCAGGAAGTCCCGAGGGAACGGGTGTCAGAGTGACGGTAACAGGGCGCTGAATAGAAGGTGTCGGTTGCAGATGCACAGTACCAATGTCTACACCACATTGAAGAATTTTTGCAACAGCAGATTTTAGGGTAAAGCGCACTTCGATTCCCCCACCAAAACGGATAGCTGATTTGATGGATTCTCTGGAAACAACCATTGAAATTGCATCCAGGTACCGAGGGACTGGAGTGTCCTTTAGGGCAGGAGCATAAACAGTGAAAGATAAATTTTCTGAGAAACGCTTACCTAGAACAGAGTCATCCGGAACTTTCAGTCGTAAAACTTTATCCACACGTGTAATCGTATATTGAGAGTCTATTGAAGCTGCAGAAGGTACATTCGCAGGACGGACAGCAGTCGCATAGGTGCTGAGAGGGGTGGGGGTGGGCCCTCGGCTCCGACCCCTTCATTCACAATTTGTTCCACAACACTTAACACACTTTCCGAAGAATGACAGATCACAGTGGAGGTATCCATTACTGATATATCCTTTGAAGCAGACACACTGGTCGTTGATATAGAAGATTCGAGTAGAATAGGCACAGAAGCATCAGACGTCGACTTAGACGCTGAGGTCGTAATCATCTTGACTACTGACACAGAACTTAAACTAAAACCTAGTGTTGCGGCTTGCAACACTAAAAACAAAGGAACCCACCTTCAACAGTATGCTTGAAGGCATAGGTACTCTCCTTGAGTAACCTTGTAACACTGAAGTGAGTAACTGACCTAGTCACCCACGTCGGTGTAAAATACACCAAAAAATAAAAATAAATAAAGGCTGTCCCAACGAATTTGTATGTTCAACTTAAGCATACAACATTCACAAAACTAAATAACATAAAACCTAACAGGAAACTCCCAAAAACAACTAATATCACTCAAAGTGCAGGAGCACAAGTAAACGTGACCGCCCGATCAGAAGCCATCGCTTAGGCCACTGCGCCACCGCGGCGGCAAAGCACGTATTTTGAATCCTTTCCGATGCGAATTAAATTTATCAAAGTTATTTTGTAATCTGTGTCAGCAAGCTTTCAGTAAAAAACTTTTCACGTTTTCAACAATGACGGATTTGCCACACGAAGCTTCAGCAACTCGCAGAGAACCAGTGCTTAAATTGAACCTACATGCTTACGATCATAATAATGTTTCTACTCAGCTTTCTGTAGTGAAAGAAAGGGAGATGTAGATGGTAAGATCAGCTCTTCTAAAAATGATATCTACATTGAAATTTCTAGCTTTCCAAGGTTTGACTATTCGCGGCCATAGTGATTTTTTTTTTTTTTTTTTTGATTGGAGGTTTGAGGATCACCGTGAGTAACTGAATGGGCTATAAGAAGTCGCCCGTCCCTAGCTTAGGGTCACTGGTTCCAGGGAAGGGAGAGAACCAGTGCCACAAGACAAACACTATACCCATGCCTCACCGTTATTCGAACCCGGACTCCTCTCGGACGAATGATCAGAGGCTATCGCTTAGACCACTGCGCCACCGGGGCTGCCCATAGTGATGAAACGAGCAACTTTATTAATTTGCTTAAATTGAGAGCAGACTGATTCTCTGGAATTCGATCGTTGGCTAAGTAAAAATTCCTACAGTTGGATGCTTCATGAAATTAGAAATGAAATCTTAAAAATAATGAGCTATACGACACTAAGTTGAAGTGCATCTGGAAAAATTACATTTCCTTTATTTTTGGCGAAACAAGTGACATTGCAGTCCATGAGCAAGTGTGGTTTTGCATTCGCGTAGTACTGACAGCTTTACTGCGGAGTTTTTTTTTTGGGGGGGGGTACGAGACATCGGCTACTTTATCTGGCACGCTAGTGAAAATTATTCTCGTCGTGCTTCAAGGATTTAATATATCTTTAGCGTTTTGTCGCGGCCAATGCTATTATGGAGCAAACAAACATTTCTTGGAGCAATAAATGGAGTTTGTGCTAAGATTTTAGAGATGGAATCCTGAGCCATTTATGTTCACCGTTTGGCACACAGTTTAAATTTAGTTGTGCAAGAAAGTTTTCAACTCTATGAAGGCTACCGAAATTCATTGAATATCGCTTTGGAGATAATACGTATCTTTTGTGAAACATTCTCCAAAAAGACGCATTTTTCTCCCATTTCCAAAAAGAAAATGAGAACCAAGGAAACCTTCGTCCATTCTGCCCAGCTAGATGGACTACAAGACTTATTTCTATGAACTGCATTGTTTCTAATTATTCCAGTCTTATACAATTTATGAACAGAACTGCTGCAACGCAGAAAAATGATACTGGAGCAAAAGCGAATATCTTCTTTCTAAATATGATGTCATTTCATTTCTTTTTTCATCTAAATGTTCTTGTTAAGATATTTAGCAATGTAAATGCTACGCATAAAGTTCTTCAAAAATATCAGTCTCGTTTGAGAAATCAATTGCTATTCTTGATTATTTATGCACTACAATTAAAAAACTTCCGGCAAGAAGAATATTTTGCAGATTATTTGAAAAACAATATTGGATAAAATGCTTTGGAATTAGATGAGCCACAGCTTCTTCGACAGCGACGAGTTCCGCGAAGAATAGATGATGGAGCCAATGTATTTCGGTTTAATTCTCCGAAAGAAAATTACAAAAATATTTTATGAAATGCTGGATAATGTTTCGTCCTGCTTGGTTTTCCGAATGGGTTCTACTTCAATTCAGCTTCTTCAATTAATAGAAAAATTTGTCATTTGACAATCCACAAATGAAGAAGAAAAAAGAGGTAATAGTAAAATTTTATGCAGGCCACATAGATCGGGAAAGATATAGATCCATGTTCTTTGACATTTTGTGATCGCGAAATCTGATCGTCAATTATTTTGACAGCTTTGTGAATGTCCTCTTGGTGCTCGGTGGCGTCTTGTTTTGTCTGTTTGGCTGTGTTTGGATCCTGTATTACACTACATGTATGTCATCTGAGCATGTGCAATTTAACTTGTTGCATTATTATGTTATTCCGTCTCTAGGCACCATGGCCTCTGTGTCTTATCATGCATAGTCCTGTTCTGCATCGTTGTTTTCTTACTGCGCCTGTATGCTAACTATTTGCTTTTAACTGTTGTTGTTGCATCAATGTACTTCACTTGCTACAGGGCCGGCTGGAGAATAGGGGCAACCGGGGTGGTGGCCCCGGGCCTCGCGCCTTTAAGGGGCCCCGCAGTTTAAGAACAAAAAAATTTAGTTAGAAACTCGGACAGAAGGATATGCACGATAAGCAACAATGAAACACGAACAACATGGCCTCCGTGGCGCAATGACTAGCGCGTTCGGCTGTTAACCGAAAGGTTGGTGGTTCGAGACCACCCAGGGGCGTTTTTGATTTTACAACTGAAGTTTAGGAAGATCTTGAAACTTGAGGACTGGGCTGTTGACCGAAAGGGCCCCACGTTGCTTTGTCAATGAAGTTCGACAGTGGGGAACCAACCGACGGCTTTGTCAATGAAGTTCGTTAACTGTATAGCCCAAAACATCGACGGGCCCATTCCGCGCTCTGAACTCGCCCGCCTCCTCACTATACCCATGCCCAAGCAGATGGATCATCTTTTCATCCTTCAAACACAACACTCCTCCCTAACCCTTTGCTGTGCCCCAGCTCCATCTCTTCTCCACCTGGGCTCAAAAAGAGTTCTCTCAACGCACTCAAATGCAACCCTGGCTCCGCTCCCTCAAATCACGAATCAACTACCTCAAAAAGCCTAAGCTCCAAAGAAGACATACATCCAGTCCATGACACACACACTTAAAATTGCCAGCCTCAACTGCAGGGGCATGGCCAACCCGCTGGCCAACGCCCTCGCCTTTGAAGACCTACAATCACTCAATGCTGACGTCCTCCTACTACAAGAAACCAACTGCACACCCAACACCAACTACACCAGATGGCGTCCCTGGCCATACACCTTTCACCACTCACACAGTCTCACCCAGCACAGTGGCATTGCCATCGCTACACACCAACAACTACTACCCACTCTCAACGCCGTTTCCGTCACACCACTTTACCGCGACCTACTGCAGCACCTTGTTCTCACTATTAAACAGAAGACCTACCATATCTTCAATATCTACGTCCCCCACCACACCCACCTAGTCACACCTCTTTTCCAACACCTTCGCACTGCTTTCAACTCCTTGCCGCCCAACTCCACCATCATCTTCGGAGGAGACTTCAACTGCGTGCCTAACGCCACCATCGACCGATCCTCCGAAACCGACCGTAACGCCTCCACGGCGGGACTGCTCGCTAACTTAGTCAATGACACCACCCTCCATGACGCATACCGCGACCTTTTCCTCTCACATCGGTCCTTCACTTGGAGATCTCCGTCAGCGGTATCCTCCGCCGCAGCCAGACTAGACAGATTCTACATCACCGGAAATCTCCTCCCCACCCTTGCTGCAGTAGACCACACCCCCACTGCCTCCTCGGACCACTGCTCCATCCTCCTCACCATCCGCCTCTCACCCACCCACACTCGCAGCATTCGCCACTGGACCTACGACCCAGAACTACTCAAAGACACCACGTACTGCACAGCCATCACCAACATCCTCCAGGACGCCATCTCCTCCCTCCCCACCACAAACTGCCCCATCCAACACTGGCTCACCACCAAAGCTAAGATCCGCCTCCTGTCCAAGAAAACCTCTTTCACCAACAGGACCCTACTACACATGCACACCGACAACCTCCGAGCTCTCCTCAACCTCACTGACATCACCTCCCTCCTTTCTCATTCACCAAGCTGAACTCCAGAGAGCGTTGGAACCACTTGCCCAGCAAGCAATCCTGCGGATGAAGCTACTCAATCTCAGCACCGTCGACCACCCGCAGGACCACTTCCTCGACCTAGAGAGGAAGCACAAACACTCCACCTCTCTTCACTCCCTCTCCCTCCCCAATGGTACCACCACCGACGATCCCCACGATTTATGCACCCATGTGCATAATTATTTCACTACTCTGTATACCCCCTACGCTGCTCCCCCCTACACCCCTGATAACCTCCTCCACTCCCTACCTCAAGTCCCCCACCACCTCCACACTTCGCTTTCCTCCCCTTTCACTCACCAGGAGATTCTATCTTCCCTTCTCAAACTTAACCAGTCTGGCTCCCCGGGGCCAGACGGTCTAACTGCTGTCTTCTACAGGAAATTCTCCTCTCTCATCCTGCCTCTCCTCCTGGCGTGCTTTCTTGCTATCTCAACCTCTAACACCGTCCCAGCGGAATTCACGACCGCCCACATCATTCTCCTCCCCAAGAAAGGCTCGCTTCTTGACCTGAACAACTGGCGCCCTATCAGTCTCATGAACCTGGACTACAAAATCCTTGCTAAAACTCTCTCCACGAGACTCAACCTCGTACTCCCTCCCTGATTCACCCTTACCAATCCTACACCATCCCGTCCAGGTCCATTCACGAGAACATCCACGTTCTCCGTGACATCACTCACCTTGCCCACACCCTTAAGGAACCCCTTGCCCTTCTTAACTTAGACCAGAGGAAAGCTTTCGACAATGTGTCCCACCGCTACCTCTCCGAAGTCCTCCAGGGCTTCGGCTTCCCAACCCCTTTCTCCACCATCCTCCTCACCTTTTACAGCAGCGCAGTTGTTCACGTCAGAATGCGGACCTTTCTCACCGCGCCTATCCCTTTCCGGAAAGGCATCCGCCAAGGGTGCCCCTCTCTGGACAACTCTTTGCTCTCTGCTTCGAGCCCTTCCTCCGCTCCGTCCGCACTGCCTTCTCCTACTCCCACCCCATCGAGCTCGCCAGCCATCGGCACCATGCCATCCATGTCGCTGCTTACGCCGATGATATAACCTTCATCATACGGCGAAATAACCAGTTCCCCCTCCTCCTCTCCTTGTATGACGAGTACGCCAGTCTCTCCGGTGCCTCCCTCAACCTTAGTAAAAGCACCGGACTGTGGTGCGGATCCTGGGCCTCAAGAGTTGACGCCCCCTGCGCTGCCCAGTCCTCCGACAGTCAACACCTCCTCGGTGTTCACATCGGAAAGCGACTCGTCACCGACGCAGCCACCTGGCCCCCTCTCATTCGGAAACTCAAGCAGACGGCAGGCTGGTGGGCACAAGCCAAATTCTGCACCTTCTTCCACAGTCGTGCCATCATTGCAAATAACCTCTTCGTGTCACAAGTCCAGTTCTCCTGGACTAACACGCCTGTCCCCTCCCACGTCCTCCTCGACATCACCAGAGTCCTCACCAACTTTATCTGGTCCAAGCACCACTGGACCACTGCCGAAACCCTTACCAGACCCATTTCCCACGGAGGACTCGCACTTTTCGACGCCCGCCTCAGGTACAAGGCAGTCAGACTTATCTCCTTTTTCTCTGCCCTAACCTCCACCAACCCTGCTGTTTCGACTCTCCTCGATGTTTTTTCCTCCCCACGGAACATCTCCCTCACATTCTCCACCTTCCTTCTTATGAACCACTATCCCTATGTTCCTACTAGGCTCTCCCCCACCTACCACGAAGCCATCACCCTCTTCCGCTCTCTTCCTATCATGAGGGTCCCTCCCACCTCCACCCTCGAACTACTCTCTGAACCACTTTTCTTCTCCTCTCTCCTCCACCCCCACACCTTCCTTTCTTCCATTTCCCCACTTGGCTCAGGGCAGGGATAGTCACTGTCCGCCAACTTGTGAACACTAACCTATCCTGGAAACATGTCTCTGAGCTCGCCCCCACCCTGCCCGGCTCCAACCTCGAACAACTATAAGTTCACAACCCTCAAAGACGCTCTCCGTCTTCTCTTCCCTTTTCTCGTCTCTCCTAATGGCATTCGCACTGTTCAGCCTGCGCCAATCTCCCTCCCATTCACACTTGACATCCCCACAGGCGCCCTCCTGGTACATTCTCTCAGTGTCAAGCAACTGTACCACTTCCTCCACAACGGCACCCACAACCCCTGCCCTGCTCTCTCCCTCACGCCCTCTCACTCCCCCCTGTTTGGTCCACGCTCACAACGCTCATAAACCACCCACACGAAACCAACATTCAGTGGCAATTCCTCCACTCCCGCCTACCCGTCCCAGGCACGCTTCACCAGATGAACATACTCAACACCCCCTCTGCCCTTTCTGCGCAGAGCTAGGCTCACTTCACCACACATACATTCACTGCCCGTCCTTCTCCCGCTGTTCCACCTGATGTTCACCATGGCCTCCAAGGTCTGCCCCATTACCCACAAGATACAACACTATCAATACCTCAACGCTGCACCCACCGCACCTCACGCCTCCACAACTTGCACCTACTTCTTCGTCCTCGCCAAATACATCATCTACCAACTTTACCTCCAACACACTAACAACACCCCACTCACCGAACCCCCAGCAAGCACCCGACTGGTCCATCACTTCAAGAACAGAGTTACCACCTGACTGCAAGAAGACTACACAGAAGCTCACAGGACGGCGACCCTCAGCGAGTTCTGGAAGCGATGGAACCCCCACAGAAGCTGGTTTACTGTCACCAGCAACAACAAGATCTGCCTCGACTGACACGCCCTTACCACTGGAAAGAACCACCAACAGCCACTCTTGCTCGCACCCACCTGGTGCCACCGCAGCAAAGAACACAGGTGAAAACTTTTCCATACTGCTGCCCCCTCCCCCTACAACCTACAACCTCAAGTGCTCAAATGAACTGTACTACAACTACCACGGCTTGGAACGAGAGAAAGGGCAAATGGATCACCATTTAATCTGTTATAAAAAAAAAAAAACTTCTGAACTCTCTACTCTCACGCAAAAGACTCTAGCAGCTCGAAAGAGCAAAACTTTTGTACATATGCATCACCATTTGTAAATACTCACCTACTCATCTTCTGTCTCATCTCCTCTGACGAGCCATGCGCCGTCGCCCTGTAAAACTTCACTGTATCATATCTCTGTAAATAAAGTCTATTTTGAAAAGGGTTCGAGCCCCACGTTGGACGATCCTTTTAGGCTGAAAACTAAATTGTGCACTTTCAATGCGCAACTCATTCTTTTGAAAGTAAAACTCTCGATAAGCATGAGAGAAGTTATGTGAAATATTAATGTATATGAAATGAACTTTTAGTCTGAGAAATAACAATACTTAGTGGCCGTATAATAGCTTAACTACAAGGCGGGAGTGACGTTTTCATTTTATTATACGTGTTCTTGAAAAATTTCCGGGAAAAACAGAAATTACCCTTTGTACATGAATCAACGATAAAAACATAAGAAGATATCAACGTAAGAACATGTTATATGGGTTAACGGCAAAGAGGCTGGCTTGAAATCGAGTTACCATACTTACTAGCGAAGGGATATGTGCAAATAAATATGTTTTTCTCTCATTCTCTGTCAGCCACATGGTACGTCGTGCCATTTCTAAATTAAAATTTGTTAAACTGTTTAATAAATCATCATAACTATTTTAGGATAATTTCTAGCTATCTGAATAAAAAAAAAAATAGAAAAAGATTTAATTAACATTTTTCGCGTAAATGTACTGCACAAATAAATTCCACCTTTCGTTAATGTACAAAGTATGCTTTCTCATCAAGAGAAACTAATTGGTAAAAACTAACGCCAATAACAACAAAGAAAACAAAAAAGATGACACCGAATTTTCGGGTGTAATAAGCACGTCTTTTGAATCTGTTCTGACGCTAATTAAATTTATCAAAGCTATTCAAAGAACCGGTATAGAAAACAATAGTATCTGACGGAAGAAAGAAGTTTTTCAGTCGGGTCTTTAATCCCTCAGATATTGGTGTAAACGGTATATTGAGCTTACGAACTCTTAGAAACAGAGTTATCGACAAAAATAAGATGTGACATTACGTCCCCTGGTGGGAAAACCATGCATTATTTTAGGAAGAAAGTATTCCCAAAAGGTTTATCCATATGAGCGGTATCCGTCCAAGAAAAAAAAAAAAAAATTAGTCGAGTTTTCAGGAGCCCAGATTTTGCTACAAATACATCGGAGCAAGAAATTAACACTTATGACCTCTGGTGGCCAAACCATTCTTTACAAAACATTAGAAATTATGTGAAAAATATTTTCCATCAGGCCTTGTATGCGATATAGGAAGAATTTTTCAAATCGGAGTTTTAGGAGCAGAAAACGCAATTCACCTTCATACGCCCTAGCGGAAAGTCTTAACTGGTTTACGTGAACATTTTGAATTTATAGGGAAAACATTTCGCATCGGAAACACTAACAACGGAGGAATTTTTCAAATTGGACTTTTCGAAGTAGAGATATTGACAAAAATAAGATATACATCTACGCCCCTGGCGTAGAAACCATGCATTATTTCAAGAAGAAAGTGTTCCTAAAAGGTTTGTCGACATGAGTGGCATCAGTCAACAAAAAACTTTTCTTTTCAATCGAGATTTTAGAAGCTCATATTTTGCTGCAAATACATCAGAAGTGGAAATTAAGACTTACGCCACCTGGTGGCCATGCCATTTTTTTTACAAAAATAGAAATTATGTGCAATTGATTTCTCATCAGGAGCTGTATCCGGTGCAGAAGGAATTTTTCAAATCGGAGGTTTAGAAGCAGAGAAATAGTGGGAAACGCAATTTACCATTACGCCCTCTAGCGGAAAACCTATGAATTACTTGTAAATTTTGAATTTTTAGGAAAAAACATGTTACACTAGAAACACTATCCAACAAAGAAGGAATTTTTTTTAAATCGGACTCCTAGAAGGCGAGTTATTGACAAAAATAAGATATACGTCTACGCCCCCTGGCGCAGAAACCATGCACTATTTGAAGAAGAAAATGTTTCTAAAAGGTTTGTCGACACGAGTAGCATCGGTCAACAAAAGACTTTTTTTCAATCGAGATTTTAGAAGCTCATATTTTGCTGCAAATACATCAGAAGCGGGAATTAAGGTTTACGCCCCTGGAGTGCAAACCATTTTTTTTTTTTTACAAAAATTAGAAATTATGTGCAAACGATTTCCCATCAAGAGCTGTATCCGGTGCAGAAAGAATTTTTCAAATCGGAGATTTAGAAGCAGAGATATAGGGGGAAACGCAGTTTAGCTTCACGCCCCCTAGCGGAAAGTCTATGAACTACTTGAAAATTTTGAAATTATAGGAAGCACATGTCATGCTGGAAACACTATCCAACAAAAAAGGAATTTTTCAAATCGAACCCGTAGAAGTAGAGATATTGACAAAAATAAGATACACATTTACGCCCCCTGGCGTAGAAACCATGCACTGTTTTAAGAAGAAAACGTTCCTAAAAGGTTTGTCGACATGAGTCGTATCGGTCTACAAACGATGTTTTTTTAATCGAGAATTTAGGTCATATTTTGCGGCAAATTTATCAGAAGCGGAAATTAAGATTTACGCTCCCTGGTGGCCAAACAATTTTTTTACAAAAAATTAGAAAGTATGTGCAAACAATTTCCCATCAGGAGCTGTATCCGGTGCAGAAAGAATTTTTCAAATCGGAGATTTAGAAGCAGAGATATAGGGCGAAACGCAATTTACCTTTACGCTCTCCTAGCGGAAAGTCTATGAATTACTTGAAAATTTTGAAATTATATGGAAAACATGTCACACCGAAAAGACTATCCAACAAAGAAGGAATTTTTCAAATCGGACTTCTAGAAGTAGAGCTATCGACAAAAATAAGATATACATCTACGCCCCCGGGCGGAGAAGCTGTGGGATATTTTATGAAGAAAATATTCTGATATGTTTATCGATGTGAGTGGCATCAGTCCACTAGAGAATTTTTTCAATCGATAGTTTAGAAGCTCAGATTTTATGGCAAATACACCAGAAGCAAATATTAACGCTTACGTCCCCTGGTGGCCAAAGTATGATTTACCAAAAATTCGAAATTATATGAAAACGATTTTCCATTAAGAGATGTATCCTCTGAAAAAAGATTTTTCAAATCGGAGTTTAGGAGAAGAGTTATTGGAAAAAATGTAATTTACTTTTACGCCCCCTAGCGGAAAATCTGTACGTAATTTGAAAATGAAACTATATCTAAAACACTCTTCAACATAAATGGAATCGAAAGATAAAAAAAATTTTCAATCGGATGTTTAGAAGCAAATATGTTTATTAAAACGTAATTTTGAATTCGACATCATCTGCATTTACGCCCCCTAGCGGCAAAATTGTACATCGTAAAAAAACGAAAACAAAATAAAGGATAATCATTCAGATATTTCAAGCATCCGAATGCAAAAGAATTTTTCAAATCGGACGATTAGTTGCAGAGATACCGTATGTACAGACGGTCGGACGGACGGACAAACCGGTAACAGAAGCACGATCTTTTTTTGCAAAAGACGTGCTAAAAAAGCTTAGAGGAATTGACGTTTTCGAAACAATAAACTGATTTTACAGAAACCGAGAGATTCAAATTTCATAGATTTTCAATTTTTTTTTTTTTTTTTTGAGGAAAAAATGACCACAGAAAAAAAGTCCACGGAAAACATAGGGTGTAGGAGAGCGAGCTGCCACCGGAGAACTGGTGACAAAAATTATAAGGGGCCGTACAAAAATTGCGTTCTTGACTGCTTCGATGTCACGTCTCCAGAGGATGGTCATCTGAGTCACAAAGTTTCCAGAAGTTCGTGCATTCTTAATTAAGATATTTAATGTAATTCTTTATAAAAACAAAATTATAATCTACAACACAGCAAAAGAATTTTCCGGTTTACAAATTACAGCTCAACAAATTCTCGGTGGGCATGTGCCAACACCTGTCGGGAGAGGGGGGCTTAATAACGACAAAATAAAATGTAAGGAATTTGTTCCCCAAGTGGGAGATTTTGGGCGTTTACTGTACAGGTCAACAAATTCTCTGTGGGCATGTGCTAACTGGGGGCGGGCTTAGTACCGAAAACATAAAAAAATTGTTGCCCATCTGGCCTCCACATTTGTAGCCCTGCGACAGGTTTTCTGCGTTAGCACATTCCCGCAGAGAAATTTTTGAGATGTAGGTAGTAAACGCTGAAAACCTTCGGATCGGAGCAGAAATTCTTTAGATTTAAATTTTTTGATATTAAGCCCCCCCCCCCAGACAGGTTTCCTGCGTTACCACATGCCTGCAGAGAATTTGTTTAGCTGTACTTTGTAAACGCTGAAAAACTATTAAGCGCCCCCCACCCCCTCCACCGAACAGGTCTCCTGAGTTTGCACATGCCCGCAGCGAATTTGTCGAGTTGTAGTTTATATACCATGAAATTCTTTTGATGAGTTGTAGATTATAAGCATTTCATACAAAGAATTACATTACGTATAGCAATTAAGAAAATACGAAATTTCGGGAACTTCATGTGACTCAGTTAAACAACCTCTGGGGACGTGGCCACGGAGTGGTCAAAAAATAATTTTCATACGGCCCCTTAAAATTTTTGTGTCTAGTTCTCCTGGTGGCCAGTTTTTCAGGTGCCAGGTGTCCGCTTTGTCTTTGGCCCGAAAATCATGGAAATGTCTAAATTTCTTATTGAAATTAAATATTAAAAAAAAAGCTTTGTGAGCAATAGTTTCGCAAGTAATGGGAAATATTGATTTGTTTTTTAATTTGGAATGGGAAATATGGCCACATGATATTTATTTATTCAAAACAAATTCATGGCACTGAAATTGCAAATGTGGCCGGTTCTCCGGAGGGCACTTCTCGGGTGGCAAATTCTCCGTGCCCAGAAAAAATGCACAGAAAAAAAAGCCCACGGAAAAAATGCCCACTTTTGGAAAATAGGAAAAATGCTCACATCTTGAAGGAAGAAAAATATGCCAGCTGTTGACTGATATTTCCTTACGTCTGCTAGAAATATGAGGCATTTTTTAATTTCATGAAGAAAAATCCTAATTTCAACTAAGCAATCGACAAAACTAGTCAGAGCATTTCCCTGCTCAACTACACAACGCTATATAGAATTACAAGGACATCGTATAGTGTTTAATTTCATGAAGAAAAATCCTAATTTCAACTAAGCAATCGACAAAACTAGTCAGAGCATTTCCCCTGCTCAACTACACAACGCTATCTAGAATTACAAGGACATTGTCTAGTGTGTTCTCAAAAGGGCTGAAGATATCCGTTGTTAGAAGAAACAACGATCTTAATTTGTGTAAGCATGGAATAAAATATTATCACGAGACAGTAACGCATTAAACCGGAAATTCTCACACAGTCCCTAAGAGATTATTCTGGTGTACTCTCACACCCGTACTAATCTAGTTCCAAAACCAGGGCAGCAATCCCTCGGTGCACGTTAATGAATCCAATACTAGTGAAACACTAAAACTCGCAAGAGCTTCAATGATTTTATTAGTACACGAATTCAATGAAATAAGAACAACCTCATGAGGTCTTTCGAGTTTTCTAAAACTCATTGTAAGGGCGAAAAGTAATAATGAGATGCATATCATTTAAGATATGATCTAGTGCTAATTTATGTACATAAAAACAAGGAAATAACTTTATTTCATTAACTGTGTGCATATACAATGCCCAAGGTTAGAAGGGCGCCAGCCTGTCTGGGAAGACTGAATACGTCCTTTGTGTAAAAGAATGTCAGTATTGTTGTATGTTTTGTTCTGTTTGTATAGAGTCTGGTTTCCACGTACAGAAGTCCGTTAGGTGGAATGTGTGGTATGTCATCGGGGACGGAGACAATAAGCGAGGGAGAGCTATTTCTCCAGAAGCAGGAGCGGCTGGGGTGCGGATTCGAAGAAAGGGTGCCTGCGGACAAAGGTCAGGTTCGCTCCAGGACCTGACAAGGTCAGCGCCTTGTAGTAGGTCAGCGCCTCGTGGTAGAGGGGGCCAAAAAAAGGAGGGAGGGGTCCTCTGGAGCGAGGGGGATAAGAGATAGCTTCGGAGAGAGAAGGAGGATTGCGAAGCCGCTTGGAAGGCGAGTAGACGTCGGGAGCTTGACTCCGAGGAATGCGGTTCCTGGTTTTTGCGTGAAGCCGTGTGCTTCGGGAGAGAGAAGGAGGATTGCGAGGTGCGCTTGAACGGCGGGTAGACGTGGGGCGTCTATGCTCCGAGGAACGTAGTTCCTGTTATTTGCGTGAAGTAAGAGGCTTCGGGAGAAAGCGTAAAAGATTGCAACGAGCGTCTGGAAGACGGATAGACGTGCGGCGTCTATGCACCAAGGAACGTAGTTCTTGTTATTTGCTTGAAGCTGGAGGCTTCGGGAGAAAGTGAAAAGGATTTGAAACGAGTGTCTGGAAGACGGATAGACGGTGGAGATTTTATGCTCCGAGGAACGCAGTTCCTGGTTTTTAGCGTGAAACAAAGTGTTTCGAATTACAGAGTGGAGTCGGAACGACTCGGATATTAGAGTGGCGTTAGGGCAACGGATTGGAGATTGAACAATTCGTGACGGACGACGCATGCCACAAATTCGTCGACGCGGACATTGGCACCGGAACCAGACTCTCACTAGTACTTTGATTCATTAAATTCATTATCTTTCTTATTCACGAAGTATTTATTGAAGTTGATGAAGTGCCTTACAGTAGCCATTCTCTCCCTTCCTTGATTCGCGGATAATTACACAAAAAGGCGGAGGAAGAGGGCCCTGGATGATAAATTTATTATTAATAAATTACGAGAGTGAGAACCTCAGATTATTTGCTGTAGGGGGAAGTTGTTAAATTAACTCACGGGCGCCTATGGGAAAGAAGGCGGGACTTAGCACGAAAGTCAATGTCTCACCCCTACACTCATCTTCCGATGAAAAAACAAATTAAACCCTAAGTTCGGGTAATGATGGTATATATATATATATATATATATATGTAAAAATAACGTCAGAGTGCAACGGGTGACGTAGATAGGCCATCGCCCTATTGGTTGGGAGGATACTCATGTAGAAGTTTGACAGCCGTGAGGAAAACAATACAGAAAAAGTGAAAAATAAGTGGGTGCAGGGTGGGGATTCCACCCTAAACTTATAACTTTAACAAGAACTTGATGGTACACTGCTGGACAATTGCTAAGGACGGATCATAAACGGCTATATAGCGCATAAAAAAGTAAGTGTGGTTGGATGCCAAGTGAAATAAAATAATGTCAGAATGCCAGGACATTACAAGAAAGACAATTTATTGTGCTCTGAAATCCAGAAGGCTTTGGAACGTGTTCAAGGGACAAACAGGCCATTTTGTGCAGAATACGTAAACGTGAAAAAATGCAATTACCGTCCTCATGCGTTCCGGCGTAAAATGTTAATACGGGATATGGCCACCATGGAGGGCGATGCAAGATTACACACGTCGTGTCATGCTTTGCACAACATTATCAAGCAGCTGTTGGGGTAATTTATCCCATTCCTCTGTCAGTGCACGGATGAGGGTGTCCTTTTTTATTGGAGGGCATTGGCGACCAGCAAGACTCCTCCCCAAAGCATCCCACACATTTTCAATGGGATTCAGATCTGGAGAACGTGCTGGCCATACGAGGCGTTGAATATCCTCGCTCTCAAGACACTCCTGGACAGCAACTGTTCGATGACATGTTGCGTTGTCGTCCATGAAAATGAATCTATCACCGACAGCACCACGAAACATGCGAACATGAAGTAGCAGAACATCATTAATGTATCGTTGGCCAGTCATAATCCCAGTTGGAAGCACATAGAGGGACGTACGGCCATTGATCATGATGCCAGCCCATACCATGACACTACATGTCGGATATCGGTCCCTTTCCTGTATGTTTGCTGGACAATATGCAGTACCACTATCACGCCAGATCAGTTGTCGTCGACAATCAGACGATAGACTGTATCTACTCTCATCTGAGAAGAGGACAGCAGACCAGTCGTTATCAGTCCAATTGCGATGTTGATGGCACCATTGCAAATGGGCGGTACGGTGACGTCTGGACAATGGGATGCACACAAAAGGACGGCGGGCGTATAGTCCTCCTTCATGCAAACGTCTGGCGACAGTTTTTCGGGAGATCCGCTTGCCAGTAGCAGCCGTAAACTGATTTGCTACCTCACTAGCTGTGCTGCGCCGGTGTCTTTTTGTTGATAGCACTATGTACCGATCTTCTGCAGGTGTCGTACTGCGAACACGACCTCCCCGTGACGTTTGCTACACTCTTCATTTGTTTGAAATGATTTCCAAAGCTTTTAAACAACACTGTGGCTGACGTCGAACTCCCTGGCAACATCTGTGTTTTTTCGTCCTTCTTCAATCTTGCCAATAATACGGCCACGCGTAAAATCATGTAGGTGATGTCGGGAAGACATACTGAGACTTGCAAGTTCGTCAATTGATTCTTTTCCTTTCAACTTTGCGTTTGAACAACAACGGTCAATACGCGTCAAATCCATTATATCTCTTATCAGCACTATGACGTCACGAACAAGTTCGGCAATCCAAAATTTGCATACGCACAACACGTCTTACTATATCCCGCACTTACGCTAATTGCCACATTTTCCTGCCTTCCATTTTATGGTTGCTATCGTTGCTATTGTCATCCGTCCTTAGCAATTGTCCATCAGTGTATTATATAACAGATCCAATTACCACGTCATAATATTCACAAAATAGCGATACGTCAGAAATGAAAATAAAAAAGACTTACATATGATGCTAGGCAGTTTGTAGCTTAGAATTAAACCAATCATACAAAAAATAAAAACAAAAACAAAAAACAATTAGTTCATTAATAGTAGTGTTCCAAATCTCAAGTAAAAAAAAAAAAAAATTAAAGTGCAGTCAAGTATATTCCTTAATAAATTATCCATCAGTCAAAACCTAATCTGTTTCCAAGGGCTTGGTAAGAGTTCTGGTAAGTTGTCATTACAACACTTGGGTCCTTTTGTCACAATCGCCATACTTTATGTGAATAACATGGACGAAACAGAGCCTGGAGTGATAGTAACACGAGCGTCAGACCACATAGGTGAGTGTAACCCCTCAGATACAAGTCGTGCCAGGGCTGTTTTTCGGAGTCCATTCTTGATGGCATACTTTTGTTCTTTCAGTCTAGCTCCCAATGCTCTTTTAGTGGAGCCCACATAAATACTATCTGGGGTATCACTATCACAACTGTTTAGAGGTATTTCGTACACCCCGTACCTTTCTGTGCGGGAGATCTGGTCTCAATCATGTGTGATCATATTAAACAAGTTGACAGTTTTTACTCCAAAATCTATGTCGAATGGTCTACATATGGCCTTAAGTAAAGGATTAATCGTAGGGTAGTAGTGCATAGAACCCACAAACTTTTTTGTCTGTTGTCACTTTGCAGGGTAGTTGATTTTTCTCGTCGAATTTTCCCAAGCACAGACTGAATGGTTGACTTGTGGTAACCACGGGTCGTAGCAAATTCAAACACTCTAGTGATTTCTAAATCACGTCTGCAATTACTAGAGGAGTGGGTAAAAGCTCTTCTCATCATATAATTAATAGCTGATAACCTGTAACTTTTTGGATGTGTAGACGAAGCAGGTATCAAACTGGTAAAAGGTGATTCTTTCCTGAAGACAGAATATTGCAACGAACCTGTGACCAAGTCCCTCTAAAGTTCAAAATCCAAAAATGGTAGGCGACCTTCCCTCTCCACTTCCACCGTGAACACTAACGATTGATATTGATACTACATATGTTCTGGAAAAAGGCATAATTCCTCTTTGGGTGCTTCCAGAAAACCAGCACGTCGTCCACATATCTTAAGTATACACATGGACAGAGCTTAAAACTGGGACGAACTCTCTCTTCAATGTGCTGCAAAACTATTTCAGATAATACCAGGGACAAGGGTGATCCCATAGGAGCTCCTTCGGTTTGGCGATATATAATATCATTGAACTTAAAAAATGAACGTTTTTGCACCAGTTTTTAGGCAGTTGTGATTGAGCTGATAGTTTCTGGGTCGTACCCCAAATTATTGAGTTTCAAACTGATAATTTCATGAGTATCTGATAGAGGGACGTTTGGAAATAAGGCAACAACATCTAATGAAGCCAAAATAAAGTTATAGCTGTTCATATGAAAGTTCCTGACCCTGTCCAAATCTTCTGTCGAACTTTTAATGGAATAATTCGATTCAGTAATCAGAGGTCTAAGGTACATGGCAAGTGCTATTTCCAGTGGTCTTGTAAGTGTTGCATAGCCTGAGACCAAAGGGCGCATGGGATGTCCCTATTTATGAATCTTAAGCTTTCCGAACATGTGTGGTACCCTAGGTCCTGGCACATTGTACAAAGCTTGTTTGATATCTGCAGATAAAAAGGAAGTTTTTTTGGCCTTACTCAAAACTGACAGGATTGAGTTCGTAGGGTCGTGAGTAACTCTAACATGTGGTATTTGGTTAATTGCTTCCTCCATCTTATGTTCATAGGTGATTCTATTAAAAATCGCTATTTGTGATGATTTATCAGCAGAAATGATTGCTAAACTCTGGTTATTGTGTAGCTCAACTAGTGCTTTTCTTTCTTCTTGAAGAGAGTAAGTCTCCCATTCGACCCCCTGGTCCGGGTTTTGTTAATCTTTTAGACTAATCTATGCTCACATCTTCACGTATAACAGAAGGCAGATTTGAAAAAACCTTTTCCATTTGAGGTACCAGTTCGAAATCTTAGAATTCAAGTAGGCAATTTAGGGTCTCTGTTTAATGCAGAACTCTGCTCTTGAGTTAATAATACATCACTAAAATTTACAAATGTAGGCTTGGTCTCTTGTTGGCGTCGGGTAATTTTACGACTAGCACCAGTAGTGTAATACCTCTTTGTGAGGTCCCTATCAACCAGTAAACATAATTTATGAATATGCTTAACATGAGCTTGAGAAATTATAGTTTGTGCAATAGCTGAGACAATGATCAGAAAACGGTCAAACAATAGGGATTGAAGTTGTCTAGCCAAGAGTAAGTAGGTAAGATATGTCTTACCCTGGAGTTGACTTAGTAAAGACCTCTTTGCTCGGATTTCGGGAAGTAGTCTTCTCTTTTCGGCATCCCGCAGCACCTTACAGTCTATCCATGAGCGTGGATGCATGTTCAAGAGAAGGAAACCGGGGACAATTTTCAAATCAGGGCAATTTAACAAAAAAGACAAATGCGTTTCCTCCTTGGCTGTCTTTAACGTTAACTTTTTAAACATCTTACATGGGCCTCCATACCACTCAACGTAATGTACTATGAAATCATACCTGTCATTAACTGTTGAAGATACAAGAAGACGGCGGATTAAAACGTGCAGAATAAGTTAGTTCCAAAACCAGGGCAGCAATCTCTCGGTGCACGTTAGTGAATCCAATACTAGTGAAACATTAAAACTCGCAAGAGCTCCAATGATTTTAATAGCACACCAATTCAATGAAATAAGAACAGATAACCTCATAAGGTCTTTCGAGTTTCCTAAAACTCTTCTTCAGATGAAAAAACAAATTAAAGCCTAAGTTTGGGTAATGATGGTATATATACATATGCATAAAATGTTGATGTAAAAAAGAAGAGAGATGAGAACAACTAAAGAAGATGTGACTTCCAAAGTGGAATAGAGCTATGCAAGACAGTACGAAAAAGTACCACTGAAGACGTAAGGAAATTCAACCGTGAACTAGTGAGGAAAGCAATTGAAAACAACCAAAGCCTAAAGATAGCAAAGCGACATCTCAGTAAGGGAAGAAAACAGATTATGGCACTTAGAAAAGAAGATGGTTCTGTAACAAGAAATAGAGGCAAAATTTTGACAAGAGTGAAATATTTCTACTCCAAATTATATAAAAGTGATGATACATGTACTCCAGACATCATGAAAGGTACCAGTACCAGAATTCTTCCAGTCCTCCCAGCAGAAGTTGCACATGCAATCAAGAACATGAAGCGGGGAAAAGCTCCAGGAGATGATGGAATTACTGTAGACATCATACAAGAAGCAAGTGGAGAAATTGAAACTGTACTCGCCCAAGTTTTCACTCGATTCCTTAATGAAGAAAAATTCCTGAGGATTGGAACAACGCTACAATGATCCTGCTACATAAAAAAGGCGACATTGAGGATCTCAGGAACTGCAGACCTATCAGCCTCCTATCAGTGGTTTATAAAATCTTCACTAAAGTTCTTTCACACCGCTTGAAGGTAATACTGGACATGATTCAAATGAGAGAACAAGCTGGATTCAGGAGTGGCTACAGCACAATAGATCATATCTTCGTACTGAGAGCACTAATTGAAAGAGTGAGGGAATATGAACTTCCATTGTGCATGGCTTTTATCGATTATGAAAAGGCCTTTCATTCAGTGAAACCATCAGCAGTTACAATGGCTTTGAAATCCTGCGGTGTTGAAGATGCATACATTGATATTACTAGTATTAATAATATCTATGAAAATGCAAGTGCAAAGATTCGGCTGTTTGAGAATACAGCACACATAAAAATCGGAAAGGAAGTGAGACAAGGTGACACCATATCTCCCAAACATCGGAAAATGTCTTTCAATCATTGAACTGGGAAAACAAAGGGATAAAGATTAATGGAGATTATCTAACTCACCTTTGTTTTGCTGACGACGTAGTCATTTTTGCAACTACTCCTATCAGAGCAGCAGAGTATGATATAGGAACTTGCTGACAAAAGTAAAGAAGTGGGATTAAAAATTAACTTTCTGAAGACAAAAGTGATGTACAATGCTTTTACAAGAAATGAAGATTTATTGATTGATGGAGAAAAGCTGGAGATAACAGACACATACGTTTATCTTAGACAGCAGATATCAAGTGAGGGTCACATTGATGAAGAAATTAAACGGCGTATAAAACTTGCCTGGAGAGCTTTTGAAAGAAATAACATAATTTTCAAGAGCAATATGCTTATGTGTTAAAAGAAAAGTGTTTGATCAATGCATCCTTCCAGTTCTTACGTATGGGGCAGAGACGTGGACCTTAGCTAAAAGAGACATACAAAGGCTGCAGAAAACTCAAAGCAGCCTGGAGAGGTGCATGCTTGGTGCAACCAGGAGAGATAAGAAGAGGAACTCGTGGATCAGAAAAATGGCAAGAGTGGAAGACATCACGATCAGAGTAAAATCCCTGAAATGGCAATGGGCTGGACATACTGCCAGAAGGACAGACCATCAATGGACAGTCGAAATTTTAGATTGAATTCCAAGGGACAGGAAAAGACCCAGAGAAGACCACGTGGAAGATGGGTGGATGAAATTCGAAAGTATGCGGGAGTAACATGGAGGAGACAGGCACATGCCAGACCGTTGTGGAAGAGGCTTGGAGAGAACTTCGTCCAGCAGTGGATTGATAATGGTTGACAATGATAATGATAATATGCATATGTAACAACAACGTGAGAGTGCAACGGGTGACGTAGATAGGCCATCGTCAATTTGGTTGGGAGGATACTCACATAGAAGGTTGACAGCCGTGAAGAAAACTTTACAGAAAAAGTGAAAAAATAAATGGGTGCGAGGTGGGGATCCCACCCTAAACTTATAACTTTAACAAGAACTTGATGGTATTATATAACAGATCCAATTACCACGTCATAATATTTTTTTTGATTGGAGGTTTAACGATCACCGTGAGGAACTCAATGGGCTATAAGCAGTCGCCCGTCCCTAATTTAGGGCCACTGGTTCCATGGAAGGGAGAGAGCCAGTGCCGAAAGGCATACATAACATCCATGCCTCACCGCGATTCGAACCCGGACCCCTTTGGGACGAATGATCGGAGGCCATCGCTTAGACCACTGCGCCACCGAGGCGGCCGTCATAATATTCACAAAATAGCGATACACCAGAAATGAAAATAAGAAGCTTACATATGATGCTAAGCAGTTTGTAGCTTAGAATTAAACCAATCATACAAAAAACCCAATTAGTTCATTAACAGTAGCGTTCCAAATCACAAGGAAAAGAAATAAATTAAAGTGCAGTCAAGCATATTCCATATTAAATTATCCATCAGTCAAAACCTAATCTGTTTCCAAGGGCTTGGTAAGAGTTCTGGTAAGTTGTCATTACAACACTTGGGTCCTTTCGACACAATTACCATACTTTATGTCAGTAACATGGACGAAACAGAGCCTGGAGTGATAGCAACACGAGCGTCAGACCACATAGGTGAGTGTAACCCCTCAGATACAAGTCGTGCCAGGGCTGTTTTTCGGAGTCCATTCTTGATGGCATACTTTTGTTCTTTCAGTCTAGCTCCCAATGCTCTTTTAGTGGAGCCCACATAAATACTTTCTGGGGTATCACTATCACAACATTTTAGAGATATTTCGTACACCCCGTACCTTTCTGTGTGGGAGATCTGGTCTCGATCATGTTTGATCATATTAAACAAGTTGACAGTATTTACCCGAAAATCTACGTCGAATGGTCTACATATGGCCTTAAGTAAAGGGGTAATCATAGGGTAGTAATGCATAAAACCCACAAACTTTTTTTGTCTGTTATCACTTTGCAGGGTAGTTGATCTTTCTCGTCGAATTTTCCCAAGCGCAGACTGAATGGTTGACCTGTGGTAACCATGTGCCGCAGCAATTTCAAACACTCTAGTGATTTCTAAATCACGTCTGCTATTACTTGAGGAGTGGGTAAAAGCTCTTCTCATCATATAATTAATAGCTGATAACTTGTAACTTTTTGGATGTGTAGACGAGGCAGGTATCAAACTGGTAATAGATGATTCGTTTCTGAAGACAGAATATTTCAACGAACCTGTGACCAAGCCCCTCTCAAGTTCAAAATCCAAAAAATGGTAGGCGACTTTCCCTCTTCATGTCCACCGTGAACACGAACGATTGATACTGAGACGACATATGTTCTGCAAAAACACATAATTCCTCTTTAGGGTGGTTCCAAAACCAGCACGTCGTCCACATATCTTAAGTATAGACATGGACAGGGCTTAAAATTGGGAATAACTCTTTCTTCAATGTGCTGCAAAACTATGTCAGATAATGCCGGGGACAGGGGGATCACATAGGAGCCCCTACGGTTTGGCGATATATAATATCATTGAACTTAAAAAATGAACGTTTTTGCAATAGTTTTAAGGAAGTTGTGATTGAGCTGATAGTTTCTGAGTCGTAACCCTAATTATGGAGTTTCAAACTGATAATGTCCCCTTCAAGAAGAAAGAAGGGCACAGGTTCAGTTACACAATAACCAGAGTTTAGCAATCATTTCTGCTGATAAATCATCACAAACAGTGATTTTTAATAGAATCACCTATGAACATAAGATGGAGGAAGCAATTAACCAAATACCAGATGTTAGGGTTACTCACGACCCTACGAACTCAATCCTGCCAGTTTTGGGTAAGGCCAAAAAAACTTCCTTTTTTACCTGCAGATATCAAACAAGCTTTGTACAATGTGCCAGGACCTAGGGTACCACACAGGTTCGGAAAGCTTAAGATTCATAAAGAGGGACATCCCATGCGCCCTTTGTTTCCGGCTATGCAGCACCTACAAGACCACTGGAAATAGCACTTGCCATGTACCTTAGACCTCTGATTACTAAATCGAATTATTCCATTAAAATTTTGACAGAAGATTTGGACAGGGTCAGGAACTTTCATATGAACAGCTATAACTTTATTTTGGCTTCATTAAATGTTGTTGCCTTATTTCCAAACGTCCCTCTATCAGATACTCATGAAATTATCAGTTTGAAACTCAATAATTTGGGGTACGACCCAGAAACTATCAGCTGAATCACAACTGCCTAAAAACTGGCGCCAAAACATTCATTTTTTTAAGTTCAATGATATTGTATATCGCCAAACCGAGGGGTTCCTATGGGATCACCCCTGTCCCCGGTATTATCTGAACTAGTTTTGCAGTACATTGAAGAAAGAGTTCTTCCCAATTTTAAGCGCTGTCCATGTTTATAATTAAGATATGTGGACGATGTGCTGGTTTTTTGGAAGCACCCAAAAGAGGAATTATGTCTTTTTGCAGAACATATGTAGTCTCAATATCAATCGTTAGTGTTCACGGTGGAAGTGGAGAGGAAGGTCGCCTACCATTTTTGGATTTTGAGCTTTAAAGGGACTTGGTCACAGGTTCGTTGCAATATTCTGTTTTCAGGAAAGAATCATCTATTACCAGTTTGAACTTGCCACGTCTACACGTCCAAAAAGTTACAGGTTATCAGCTATTAATTATATGATAAGAAGAGCTTTTACCCACTCCTCAAGTAATTGCAGACGTGATTTAGAAATCACTAGAGTGTTTCAATTTGCTACGACCCGTGGTTACCACACGTCAACCATTCAGTCTGTGCTTGGGAAAATTCGACGAGAAAGATTAACTACCCTGCAAAGTGACAACAGACAAAAAACTTTTGTGGGTTCTATGCATTACAACCCTACGATTACACCTTTACTTAAGGCCATATGTAGATCATTCAACATAGATTTTGGGGTAAAAATTGTCAACTTGTTTAATACGATCAAACATGATCGAGACCAGATCTCCCACACAGAAAGGTACGGGGTGTACGAAATACCTCTAAACAGTTGTGATAGTGATACCCCAGATAGTATTTATGTGGGCTCCACTAAAAGAGCATTGGGAGCTAGACTGAAAGAACATAAGTATGCCATCAAGAATGGACTCCGAAAAACAGCCCTGGCACGACTTGTATCTGAGGGGTTACACTCACATATGTGGTCTGACGCTCGTGTTACTATCACCCCAGACTCTGTTTCGTCCATGTTATTCACAGAAAGTATGGCGATTGTGTCAAAAGGACCCAAGTGTTGTAATGGCGACTTACCAGAACTCTTACCAAGCCTTTGGAAACAGATTAGGTTTTGACTGATGGATAATTTAATATGGAATATACTAGGGGTGTTCAAATGAAAAGGTACGAAACGTCATAAGAACGTAACCGTTAACATATTTGCCTATGCCGCTATGGGAGAACGTAGCGACACATCTAGGGATGCGATTGGAGTCGCCGGCGTGGATCGGAGCATGCGCGGGTGCCCGCATGCGCAGGAGAGAGCAGAGGCTCTTATAAAGAGCGCCGTCCAATTGACGCGGCAGTGCGTGTGAGGACAGGATGGCGTTCACATTGCAAAATTCGACGATTGAGGAGCAGCGAGGCGTTATCCGATTTCTGACAGCGGAAGGTGTTAAACAGGCCGCTATTCATCGCGGAGGGTGTGGTTCTGCTCCATGATGACGCGCGTCCACACGTCTCCAGGGTCACAGACGCGGAAGTGGCCAAGTTCCAGTGGGAGCAGCTTGACCATCCGCCCTACAGCCCGGACATGTCGCCGTGCGATTTCCATGTGCTTGGTCCCCTGAAAAAACATCTGAAAAGGAAGCGCTTCCACTCGGACGACGAACTCAAGGATGCTGTGCAGGACTGGTTCTCGTCACGGCCACAGGAATTCTGGGAAATAGGAATCCTTCGGCTCGTTAATCAATGGGATCGTTGTGCTACGGCCTATGGTGTATACTTTGAATAAAGTCTTCATTTATACCCACAGTGTCGTTTCGTACCTTTTCATTTGAACACTCCTTGTACTTGACTCCACTTTAAAAAAAAAAAAAAATCTTGAGATTTGGAGCACTACTGTTAATGAACAAATTGTTTTTTTTTTTGTATGATTGGTTTAATTCTAAGCTACAAACTGCCTAGCATCATATGTAAGTAATTTTATTTCTGGCGTATTGCTATTTTGTGAATATTATGATGTGGTAATTGGATCTGTTATATAATACAACCAACTTCTTGTTAAAGTTATAAGTTTAGGGAGGGATTCCCACCCCGCACCCACTTATTTTTTCACTTTTTCTGTATAGTTTTCCTCACGGCTGTCAAACGTCTACATGAGTATCCTCCCAACCAATGGGGCGATGGCATATCTACGTCACCCGTTGCACTCTGACGTTATTGTTACATATGTATATATATATCATCATTACCCGAACTCAGGGTTTAATTTGTTTTTTCATCTGAAGATGAGTTTTAGGAAACTCGAAAGACCTTATGAGGTTATCTGTTCTTATTTCATTGAATTCATGTACTATTAAAATCATTGGAGCTGTTGCGAGTTTTAGTGTTTCACTAGTATTAGATTCATTAACGTGCACCGAGGGATTGCTGGCCTTGTTTTGAAACTAACTTATTCTGCACGTTTTAATTCGCCGTCTTCTCGTATTAATCTGTCTGATGCTTTGTTATTTAGGTGGGTGATTTTTGATTTTACCACGTGTCTAAGATTAAGTTGGAAAGTTTAGTTAAAGTTGTTTACCCTACAATGCGCCTCTATCTAAAAAGAATTGCCTTAGACGTAATTACTGTTCGTGGACGAGCCATGCATGTTTCCTTCGAACAATGTGTCTCTTCTGCCATTTTGGGAACAAATTACGATGTCCTTTTAATGACATTGTAGTTTTTTTTTTCCTTTTTAGTGCTGTAACCTTCTTGGTGCACAACTCCGTCGCTCAGCGTGACGCCACAAATATGGTGGCCAAGCCCGTAAACAGAGAAGGGGTGAGTCCCGGGAGCCCGACTACCGCACACAAAATTGGTCTCATCATCTAAATCCTCTGGTTTTAATCTTAATCCTCTGGTTTTAAGAACAAGGTAAACCAAAAAACTACAATCTAGGGTGAGGCAGATATCGAAGATGTTTAATATTCCAAAATTTCTCCCTGCTTTTATCGTGTCAATCCTCCTGTAACGTACCAAGAGATGTGACGTACCTGCCAGAAGGACGCACACGACGTAAAGGCAGATAGGAATCAGAATAAAATGTCCGCGTAGCTCAATTGGTAGAGCAACTTATTCCGGAATGAGTGGACCCGGGTTCGAATCCTGGCGCGGATAAAAATGAAGGAGAAATTCACTTCGTTATAATGGCGCCCGAACTATCCGGATGACCCGACCGTTCACAATCTCGCAATGGTGCGATGTTATTTCCACACCGCGAGATAGGAAAAATAAGAGCAGCACTTCGAAAAAAAAAAAATAATAAAAATAAAAATAAGGGGGAGATGATGTAACGTACCAGGAGATGTGACGTACCTGCCAGAAGGACGCACACGACATAAAGGCAGATAGGAATCAGAATAAAACGTCCGCGTAGCTTAATTGGTAGAGCAACTTATTCCGGAATGAGGGGATCCGGGTTCGAATCCTGGCGCGGATAGAAATGACGGAGAAATTTACTTCGTTATACTCCTTCCTCCTGGATTAATCGAAAATAAGTTTTGTTAAAATCGCCTCCCGCGCAGGTGAACAAACTGTGACGTCACCGGCGTGTAGGTAGATCGTGGATACAATTGAAGCTGAAACTTTCTCAACAGTTTTAACAGATAAACTGATCTCTCCACTTCCACCCCATTCCCTGCAAAGTGATTTTTAATCTTAAATTTCTTCCCCTGGTTATTCTGTTTCATTCCGTTCTCGCCGAAGCAAGCACAGGTGTCAGACCTTCAAATTCTTTTGTTCAGTATTAGTTCTTCTGCGCAGTCTGTTACGTTACGAAGAGTCTGCAGTGGTGAGTGCAATATGGATCGCAGAAACACTATGCAGAAATTAGACGAAATTTTTAAATGTATAGAAAAGGTTAAGAAGAAAATTATCAAGCACTACCATGTTTTAAGGATTAGAGCTCCACTGTGCAATACTTTGGAACAGTTGCTCATATCGGTTGCCGAAGAGAAGAAAAAGCTTGAACGGCCATTAGAAACCGTGACAGAGATCACTGAATAAAAAATGAGACTAACTGGCCGTACAAAAGGAGTCAAGAGAAAACTAAATTTTGACAACGACTGACATGAGTGACATATCAACCAAGTAAGTGTTGTACCCTCTTTCTTTTTCTTTTTTTGTTACAATAAAACTGGGCTGACGTAACAGACATGTTGCTTTCCAGAGTTATGTGATATAGATAGGCAAAACAAGATTATTATTGGAGTACTGATTGCATTTTCGGCAAAAGCAAATTCTAATGGCGTGTGTTTATGTGGTAGTGCGTGAAATGAAAATGTGTTGTAATAAATTGCTTTCCAACATACTTCGATTTTAAAATACGCATGACATACCTGCAGAAACAACACCTGCTTGTAGTTTTGACAACCTTTTAAGCGAAGGCAATTATTAAAGGAGTGTTTAGAAAGGTTTCCAACGTATTTCAAACTTAAAATACTTTTTTTTTTTTTTTTTTTTTGGTTGGAGGTTTAACGACCACCGTGAGCAACTCAATGGGCTATAAGCAGTCGCCCGTCCCTAATTTAGGGTCACTGGTTCCAGGGAAGGGAGAGAGCCAGTGACGTAAGACAAACACAACATCCATGCCTGACCGGGATTCGAACCCGGACCCCTTACGGACGAATGATCAGAGGCCAGCGCCTTAGACCACTGCGCCACCGGGGCGGCTTAAAATACTCATGGCATATCTGAAGACAGGGGTTTAGCCCCGCAATACGGGGGGGGGGGGTCACGACTTAGGGGGCCTCTAGCCTTAACAAAAAAAGGATTTAAAAAAAATTAGCTGACATTTCATATGAAGCTGGGTAAGGAAATAGCAAGGAATTTTGGCAGCTTCGAATGAAGTAAAAAAAACAAACAAAAAAAAAAAACAATAAATATGTAAAATATTTAGAAACCAATTTTGCGGTTTTAATTCATAAAAAATTGGCGGGAAAGCAGCTACTTAAGAGAACTTAAGGCACCTTTTCACAGCCACAACAATAGCTCATGAAAACCTTTTCACAGCCACAGCAATAGCTCATATACATGAAAATGAAGCTTACAGTGTTGACATTTTCGACAGAAGCAATTAACACAGGTGTTTTGATGTAGTAATGCTTCCGTAAACTGAAAATTATGCAGTAATAAATTAGCTCTGAAGACGTTTCCGAGTTATGTCATATCAGAAACGAGAGGATCTTATTTTGCCATTTTCAACAGAAGAAAGTGTTAAAGATTTTTTGGGGGATTTCAGGGTTTAATGACCACCACGAGCAACCCTAAGAGCTTTCAGAAGTCGCGCATTCTCAATTTAGGGCCACAGACTAAAGGGAAGGGAGAAAGCCCTAGTCCAGTTCCAGTGGTACAGTAATCTACGCGCTGGCTTCTGATCGTTCGTCCAAGAGGGTCCAGGTTAGATCCCCTGTTGTGGCATGGATGATGTGTTTGTCTTACAGCACTGGCTCTCTCCCTTTCCTAGAGTTAGAGACCCTAAATTAGGGACAGGCGACTGCTTACAACCCATTGAGTTGCTCACGGTGGTTGTTTAATCCATAACAAAAAAACAAAAAGAAAACATTCCTTATCCGGAGCTCTGACGATTAGTTGCAAACCTGCATCTCTGACCAAAGGCGGTTACAGAAGGGGGTACTACGCACCCCCTCTCTTGTGAAGGGACAAGATTTTCAATTTTCTGGATATTTACGCTGCCTAAAATTAAAAAAAAAAAATTCTTATATTCGTTCGAGCGAATCGATAGTGGCAATAAAATACTCTTCCTTTTCAAATTTCTGTAACGGCAACAGCCTCTGCCCACTCGGCTACCGGGTTAACAATATATAGGCCTTGTGCAGGAGTGTTTCCACGAAAAAGAAAATCATGAAGTAATAAATTGTGTTCCAACACAGAATGTGTTGGAAACCACTTTCTATGACCTGGATATATTTTGACCCTTTTTTTGCTCCTTTCTATAAGGAAACATAATCTCAGTATCATTCGCACAAAGAACAACTGCCCCCCCAGATTTCCATGTTATTTTTCCCATTTATCACAAACGGCACATTAAAAAAAATGATGGCCCTACATGTCTACAAAGTTTCGTGGTTCTGTTTCTTTCAGTGTTCCCCGAACGCGAACTCATAGCACTTTTTTTGCTTACCCTAACTTTGAAATACAATAGCTCTTGAAGTATCGTCAGAATCGAAAAACGGTTTATTTCAGCGTGTTCTCCGAACAATTCTCTACAAACTATATAAATTTCATATTTTTGTGTTCAATACTTTTTGTGCTGCGAGCCAGAAAAGCGCAAGTGTTGCAAAATTTCTAAAACAGAGGCGGCAGTTACTGTTTTTAGCACGTCTTTTGTAAAAAAAGATCATGCTTCTGTTATCGGTTTGTCCGTCCGTCCGCCTGTACCCTCAGAATCTCTGCAACTATTAGTCCGATTTGAAAAATTCTTTTTGCATTCGGAAGCTTGAAATATGCAAATGATGATCCTTCTTTTCGTTTTTTTACGATGCACAATTTTGCCGCTAGGGGGCGTAAAGGCAGATGATGTCGAATTCAAAATTACGTTTTAATCCACATATTTGCTTCTAAACATCCGATTGAAAAAATTCTTTTATCTTTCGATTCCATTTATCTTGAAGAGTATTTTAGATATAGTTTCATTTCCAAATTACGCACAGATTTCCCGCTAGGGGGCGTAAAAGTAAATTACATTTTTTTCGATAACTCTTCTCCTAAACCTCCGATTTGAAAAATCTTTTTTTCAGCGGATACATCTCTAAATGGAAAACCTTTTGCATATAATTTTGAATTTTTGGTAAAGAATACTTTGGCCACCAGGGGGCGTAAGTGTTAATTTTTACTTCTGATGTATTTGCCATAAAATCTGAGCTTCTAAAATATCGATTGAAAAAATTCTTTCGTGAGCTGATGCACTCACATCGATAAACCTTTTCAGAATACTTTCTTCCAAAAATATCCCACAGTTTCTCCGCCAGGGAGCGCAGTTGTATATCTTATTTTTGTCAATATCTCTACTTCTAAGAGTCCGATTTGAAAAATTCCGTCTTTCTTGGATAGTGTTTTCCGTGTGACATGTTTTTCATATAATTTCAAAATTTTCAAGTAATTCATAGACCTTCCGCTAGGAGGCGTAAAGGTAAATTGCGTTTCGCCCTATATCTCTGCTTCTCAATCTCCGATTTGAAAAATTCTCTCTGCACCGGATACAACTTCTGAAGGAAAATCGTTTGCACATAATATCTAATTTTTGTAAAAAAATTGTTTGGCCACCAGGGGGCGTAAATCTTAATTTCCACTTCTGATGTATTTGCAGCAAAATGTTAGCTTCTAAATTTTCGATTACAAAAAACGTTGTTTGTAGACCGATACTACTCATGTCGACAAACCTTTTAGGAACATTATCTTCTTAAAATAGTGCATGGTTTCTACGCCAGGGTCGTAGATGTATATCGTATTTTTGTCAATATCTCTACTTCTAGGGGTTCGATTTGAAAAATTCCTTTTTTGTTGGATAGTGTTTCCAGTATGACATGTGCTTCATATAATTTCAAAATTTTCAAGTAATTCATAGACTTTCCGCATTTTTTCTAATTTTTGTAAAAAAAAAAAAAAATGGTTTGGCCACCAGGGGCCGTAAACCTTAATTTCCGCTTCTGATGTATTTGCAGCAAAATATGAGCTTCTAAACTCTCTATTGAAAAAAACGTCGTTTGTAGACCGAACTACTCGTGTCGACAAACCTTTTAGAAACATTTTCTTCTTAAAATAGTGCATGGTTTGTGCGCCAGGGGGCGTAGACGTATATCTTATTTTTGTCAATATCTCGAATTCTAGGAGTCCGATTTAAAAATTTCCTTCTTTGTTGGATAGTGTTTCTAGTGTGACATGGTTTTCCTAAAAATTCAAAATTTCCAAGTAATTCATAGACTTTCCGCTAGGGGGCGTAAAGATAAATTCGTTTCCCAGTATTTCTCTGCTTCTGAACCTCCGATTTGAAAAATTCCTTCTGCACGAGATACAGCTCCTGATGAGAAATCCTTTGCACATAATTTCTAATTTTTGTAAAAAAATGGTATGGCCACCAGCTGGCGTAAGTCTTAATTTCCACTTCTGATGTATTTGCAGCAAAATATGAGCTTCTAAAATCTCGATTGAAAAAAGTCTTTTGTCGACCGATTCTACTCATGTCGCCAAACCTTTTAGGAACACTTTCTTCATGAAATAATGCATGGTTTCTACGCCAGGGGCGTAGATACATATCTTATTTTTGTCAATATCTCTACTTCTAAAAGTCTAATTTGAAAAATTCCTTCGTTGTTGGATAGTGCTTCCGATGCGAAGTGTTTATCCTATAAATTCACAAATTTCACGTAAATCATTTCTGACTTTCCGCCAATGCGCATAAAGGTAAATTGCGTTTTCTGCTCCTAAAACTCCGATTTGAAAAATTCTTCCTGTATCGCATACAAGACCTCATGGAAAATATTTTTCAAATAATTTCCAATGTTTTGTAAAGAATGGTTTGGCCACCAGGGGTCATAAGTGTTAATTTCTGCTTCTGATGTATTTGTAGCAAAATCTGGGCTCAGCGATTCTTGGGCCGTGGGTGGCCTAGTGAGCAACGTTCGTGACTGCCATGGAGAAGACCTCAGGTTCGATCCCAGGTAGGTACGAAAGATCGATCCATTAAATATCCTCCGTGCGTCGGATGGGCACGTTAAGACGTCGGACCCCGGGTACTGACCCCCGGTAATAAATAAGGGCGACTTCCTCCCCCTTTTTACTTCGCTTCTGTGTCACTTTCCTATCGGGCAATCTAGCCCAAATCTCCTAGCTTCTAATTTCCAAGTGTTGTTTAAGACCTGTGGTCAGACACTCCCTTCCTAAAATCCTCTACATATGATCATGATCATGCTCAACAATTCGGTGAAAGCTATTGCACGGTGTACATCGGTTTGAACGACGTCGAGTTGCTGCCACCGTGTGATATGGCCAACAGGCAATTCAGTAGACGACATCTGGATGATTTTACCCGAGGTCGCGTCATTGGGAAGTTGGAAGAAGGTCGAAGTGTGACTAGTGTGGCCGAAGAGTTCGGAATCGCTCACAGCATCGTTTCACGAGCTTGGAGAGCATTTCAAACGACAAGAACATCTGTCCGAGAGTTTATAAGCAGTGGTCGTCCACGAGCAACCACGGCGGACGACCGGTATATTGTCCTACAAGCGAGAAGAGACAGACGGCTGACAGCGGGAGAAATCGCAAGGCACATGCAACAGACAACTGGACGTCCGTTATCGCGTTTTACCGTGGCCAGGAGGCTGCACAAAGGTGGCCGATTTGCACGACGACCAGTACGGTGTGTGCCATTAACGCCTGTTCATCGGAGACGGCGGTTTCTGTGGTGCCAGGAACACAAGAACTGGACACATCAGCAATGGGGTCGAGTTCTTTTTACGGATGAGAGCCGATTTAGTCTGACGAGCGATTCTGGACGTATACACATCTGGAGAGAGCAGGGAACACGCAATCACACCTCCAACATCAAGGAAAGGGACCGGTTTGGAAGTGGCGGAGTTCTCATTTGGGGCGGTATCATGCTTGGTAGCCGTACTGACCTCCACATCTTCCAAGGAGGTTCAGTCACTGGTGTCCGCTTTTGTACCGAGGATCTGCTGCCTCACGTTCGTCTGTTTAGAGGTGCTGTGGGTCCTGAATTCCTCTTCATGGACGACAACGCTACACCTCATCGTACAGTGGCTGTCGCAGAGCTGTTGGAAAGTGAAGATATTCAACGCATGGATTGGCCCGCAAGGTCAACGGACCTAAATCCAATCGAAAACGTGTGGGACTTTCTCGGGAGACGCTTGGCAGCACGTCACCAGCCGCCAGCAACGATTCCGCAGCTGCGATTGGCGCTACATCAGGAATGGGCCGCGATGCCTCAACAGCTCCTTGACAACCTGGTCCTCAGCATGGACAGACGTTGTAAATCCTGCAACGCAGTCAGGGGCGATCATATACCCTACTAAAGACTGGATTTTCTTGGCAGCCGCCTGTCACATGGACGTTTCTGTCTTCTGTCCAGTTGTGCTCGGAGCTACCTTTTCAATAAAGTGCCTTTGTATCCTTTGGATTCCTTGTTTGGACGGTTTTGCTCACTTGTCCCATATTCTTACATCTTGGGGATCTTATGGTATGATTTGAGTCGATGTGGAGCACTTCTGCACGACGTTACATTCGAAAAACCGTCTCGACCTTAATTTTTGCACGCCAGTGTGTTTGAAAACATAGAATTATATTTAAAACTAATCAGCTAATAACAAAGAACGAGGAACCCAGCAGTGGCGACTTCTCCATGTAGGACGTGAGGATCATCTTACACTTTTAAATAATACACTGATCCATGCAAAACGTATCGAGGATTATCTTACACTTTTACATAATCACACTCATAATGAAATATTTGAAAAGACTCCTATTATAAACATGGAAATAAAAACGAAAATAAGGCTCAACTGCCGTGGGGATCATCCCCGAGGTGTTTACGTGTACACAAAGCGGCGCTTGATAGTCGTGTGTGGAACCTATGATCAGAGAGTGCGAATTTTTATCAACCGTCCTCTCTTGGCAGCTCTCTACCCATTGAGGGCACATGCGGCTGGGTCGAGAGTATACAATAGAGCGGTGTGTAAAAATACTGCATGACCTGCAAAAACAGTGAATTTTTAAGTTCAACCCTTCTTTTAACTACCTAATTTTCATAGCTATTTCATCGCTTATATGTTATTAGATGCGAAATTTAATGGAGATTTCAAAAATTTCTTAGTAGCTTCTTATGGGTTTGACAAGCACTTTGAAATTCATGTTAACTGCGTATCAGTTGTTACAGCGGGATCAGTATAACTGAGGAAGTTCTGGGATTCAGAAGTAACGATAAACGGAATGAATGGTATGATTTGGAACGTAGAAAATCTGTTGAAGAAACAAATATATATAGCTCGTCTAAAGACGCTTGGCCGGAAAACTCGAGCAAATGAGAATGATTATAGAGGAAAACGAAAACAAGCCAAAACGTTGTGAAGATGAAAGAAACGTGAATGGGAAAAGGCAAGACTATAAATGAAATTGAGACTTTGAAGAACACAGGAAAAATTAAGGAAATGAACTTGTATAATAAGATAAAGGAAATTAAAGGTGGATTTCAACCCAGAAGAACTTTCTTCATAGACCGTGATGGCAACTTTCTTGGTTGAAAGGACATTTTGAGAAGGTGGACAGAGTATTTTGAAGACCTCCTTCAGGACAAATCAAGCTCGGAAATTAGCGTTCCAGAAGATAAGCTTAATGAACCCCAGGGAAGTATAAGGAAAGGTGAGATCGAGGAAGCACCTAGGCTACATATGGTGGAATTGGCCCTAAAGAGAATGCAAAACAATAAAGCACCCGGTGAAGATGGAATACCAGCTGAGCTATTAAAATATGGCGGACAATCACTATTAATCAAAATCCACGAGTGCCTGTCAGAGGTATGGGAAACTGAGTCTATGTCTACCGAATGGGATATTATCTTATCTATCCACAGGAAAAATTATAAGTCTCTGTTCCGAAATTATAGAGGAATATCACTGTTAGCAGTGATATAAAAAATATGTAAAATATTATTGAATTAAATATTATAGAATTAAGTATTAAATATTAAAATATTATTTATAAAAAATATTTGCAAGGATATTCGCAGCTAGACTGCAGCCTATCATAGCAGAATTGCTGAGTGACTATCAATGTGACTTTAGATATGGGAGATCAACAATAGACCAGATTTTAACAGTACGAACTACATATAATGGAGAAATGCTACGAGTTTAATAACAATCTGCACCATTTGTTTGTAGACTTTAAACAAGCCTATGATAGCATTAATAGAGATAAGCTATTCCAAGTCATGGAGCAATTCCAAATTCCACCCAAACTGATAAGATTAGCAAAAATGACACTCAGAAATACGATGTGTAGAGTGCAGATACAGGGTAAACTCAGACCAGAGTTCAGGATTACCAAACGATTATCACAAGGGGATCAACTATCAACAATGTATTTTAATCTATGTTTGAGAGGGTTATGCGAAATGTAATTATAAATAGAGGTGGAACTACACTCACTTCCAAAAGTTAAGCACGGAGCAGTAAGATGTGAACAAATGGAGAAGTACTGCTTGGATTGACACGAAATGTGGCAGGAACGTAGGAAATGTGTTTATTAATGAATCAAAACAAGGAAATACAGACAGAGATGAAAATAATATTGAATTTTCAGAAATTATAAGATGACGTCAAATTGGAGTCATTTACAAAGTGAGTAATAAAGTCACAACAAACAACAAAACCCGACATTAATAGGGTATGTGAGCACCCCTCATCTGCATACAAAGTTTACAACGTCTGACCATGCTTTTTATGAGGTGACCAACCACCGCAGAGTCTAGTAATCGCCATTCCTCCTGTAGAGCAATTTCCAAAGCTGTGAGAGTGGTTGGGGCGGGAGACGTGAACACACAGCACGGCAGAGGGTATCCCAAAGATTTTCAATGGGATTAAGATCGGGCGAGTACGCCGGCCACTCCATACGCGCAATCCCCTCACTCTCCAGGTAGTCGTCGACGATGGCAGCTCTATGGGAACGCGAAATTATCGTTCATTAAAACGAAGGCAGGACCAACTGCTGCAGCGTACAATCTCACAGTGAGGTCTAGGACTTCATCTGGAAACCGTACGGCTGTCACAGAGTCCCGTCTGTAGATGTGGAGGTCGGTGCGATATCCCAACAAAATTCCTGCCCAGATCATGATGCTTCCACCTCGGAATGCATGATGTTCGGTGATGTTCTGGGGTCGATTGCGTGTGCCTTTTTACCTCCACACCCGTACACGCTTGTCATCGGGTTGCAGGGCAAATCTGGACTCATCCGTGAACATAACGTTGCCCCAATCAGACACAGTCCAATTGACATGTTGGCGACACCACTTTAATCGTGCCCCTCTGGATTGGACGGATAGAGGAACAGAAACCCATGGTACCCGGGCAAACAGTCCCTTCATGTGAAGCCTTCGACGCACAATAGTGGCAGATATCGTCTTACCAATGGCCGCCGTAACCATAGATGTCGCACGTGTGGACGTCGCTCTTCGATTCCGCTTGGCTACAAAGCAATATATCGGTTTTCCGCGGTGGTCGTAACCCTTGGGCGACCGGCCACATGTCTGCGGACAACTGTTTGCCTGATTAGAAATTGTTTCCATAAACGTGAAATGACGTAATGATTCACGCCGAAGAAACCAGCAACATCTGTGATTGACTGTCCTGCTTCAATGCGTCCGACGGCACGCCAGCGCTCAGAATCTTCCAATCGTCTTCTGGAAGCCATAAAATCAAGTCTGTCTTCAAAACAAATCCTCCGACAGTTCTCAACACCTTGTAGCAGCACTTGCATGCAACTCCTGTACCCGTTCAGAGTGCTGGCTTCTTATACGACTGCCTGTTTTGCATATTTCTCGGCAAGACACCGTGATTCGCTGTTACCTACCACATTTGAATACTTCCATCTACCGCTGCGGCGAATTGCAGCCTCTCCAATTCCGATTGGCTTCCGGAAATTAACTTCTCCCTCTGCGTGCTTAACTTTTGGAAGTGAGTGTATTATGAATAGAGAAGCCTACAACTTTTGGCCTTTAAAGATGATGTGGACTGTACAGGAAAGACTGAGAAAAAAAAGCCTCAGAAAGGGTTATAGACAATAGAAAGAGGAGGTAAAGAAAATGGACTACAAACAAGGGAAACTAAAACAAAATACTTAATTATTGCCAGAGATAAACAAAAATTCGGAAACATCCAAAGTTTCATTGTTGGCGAAGATATCTTTGAGCGAGTACAGCAGTTCGAATATTTGGTTTCAATGATAACAGAAAATAATGTTGTGTCAGTTGAAATAGCTGCAGCAAACAGTACAGTATTCAACCACTATTAAAATCTAATTATATCTCAATAAAAAGTAAAATTCAGCTATACAGGGTAATCATCAACCCCGTACTTTTTTATACGGCTGTGAAACACGGAAATTGATCCAGAGAGATCAAAACAGATTACAAATATGGGAACGAAAGGTATTAACAAAGAGTTTTGGCCCAATTAATGAGGTTGGATTTTGGAGAGTGAGGTACAACAAAGAAATAATGGAGAAATTCAACGAACTGGATATTATTAATTAAAGGAGAGAAGGCTGAGATAGCTGGGACATGTTCAGCGCAAATGAAAAATGACATAGCAGCAAAAAAGTTCTCCATGTATTGACCGAGAGAACCTAGTCCCAGATGACGACTAAGAAGAAGAAGGCTTGATGACGTGGAGGATAATTTAGAGAAAATTAGAATAAAAAACTGGAGGATCAAGGCCTATAATCGTAGAAATGATGAAGAGACTATCGTGCTGATTGATACACAAATAAAGAAGATAGCTGTCTAAGCACGAACACTTTAGCTCAAACCAATTACAACACTCAAATGAACCTAAGACGTATCACCGGTATCAAAAGTATACACAGTTAAAACCATGACGACACAAATAACTCATTCCATTGAGGTTTAAAAAGGTTTAATGTTAAAAACTTGCGAGATCTTTCGAACCTACGACTTATAGGTTCATCATCAGGCACCAAAACTCGCAAGAGGCACATGACACGCAGTGGTTATATACACGTGTGGTTATGGGCAAGGCCGCGCATGCGTACAAGTCGGAACAGTATGAGGTCATAAAATAACCTGTAGGGTAAAATAACCTGTAGGGTAAAAAACACATAATGGTTGTCATAAATATAAGAAATATAAAATAAAGGTCAAAGTTCCCTCGCCTGAGTTTTATATATGTACAATAAAATCAATGGTTGTCTAATCTTGTTTCTTGGTTTTTCAGTTGGTATCGCCAAGGTGCTGGTATATTGGATGGAACTTCATCATTACAGCATTGTTCATTCAAATGATAAATATACAAGCTCTCGAGAAACAACAGGCCATTTTTAGTTTTGGTCGTCGATAACAGTTTTACATTGTCCCAGTTAGGATAGTGCTCTCCTTTTAGTACCTCTCGTGCTAAAGAAGTTGTTAAGGCATGTGTACGAACACTGTATTTATGTTCTGTAATTCGTGTCTTTAATGATCTACAAGTGGATCCCACGTAAGAAGTAGACTGTGAGGTAGTTGAGAAAGAGTTCAGTGGTACCGAATAAACGCCGTATTTATCTAAGATTGATGTCGGATCTCGGTCTGATTTGGTCAAATTGAACAAACTTTCCGAAGAAACACCAAAGGAACAATCGTATTTTTTGCATGAATTTTGTAAGATCGGTACAATGGTTGGATGGAAGGGGATGGATGCCACGTATTTTATGGTTACTTCATCACGTATTTGTTGTAACGTTGTGGAGATCCGTCGTTGATACCTGCGTAACAATTTTGTAAATAGATATCCGGGATAACCGGAAACCTTTGTTAGATTGAAAATCCTGTGTAAATCTAGTTTTAAAGATCTTTTGGTGGATGAATGACTATAAGCCCTACAGATTAATGATGAAATAGAACTATGTTTATAGGGAAGTGGTGTGTACGAATTATATGGAATGAGGGTAGGTGAACAAGTGGGTTTTAGGTAGACGGAGGTTTGAATGTCATTAGATGGGGTGCGTCGTAATAAAATATCTAAGAACGGAAGGGAGTTGGAGGATTCTAACTCTTGGGTGAAGGAAATAGTGGGAAAGACGGTTGATAAAGAGGCAGCAAAAGTGTCTAATTCACTAAGTGAGTATTGCCAAAAAACTAAAACATCGTCGACATATCGTATATAGAGTAATGGTTGGAATGTACCATTATGAAAAACTGTATGTTCGACGTGTTGCAGTACTATTTCTGCCAGGACGGGAGAAAGAGGTGACCCCATTGGGGTACCGAAATCCTGGCGGTAGGTGATGTTATTAAATTTAAAATAAGTCCGGTTCTTGATAAGGTTCAGGGCTGAAACTATAGCAGTGGATTCAGTAGAAGAGAGGTTTAAGGATGGAAGTAGTGGGGTAATCAGGTCAATGGCTACATACACAGGGACATTGGGAAACAGGGAAACTACATCGAGACTGGCCATTTTAAATGGAATAACCGATGTAGCGGAATGGATCCGTTCCAGGGCGGACTTAGAACTCTTAATTGAGAAAGGTGAAGATGTGGTTAAGGGGGAAAGGACTGAGGCAAGTGATTTTTCCAGATTTCGGGTGGGGTTAGTATAGCCTGATACTAAAGAACGGATGGGGTGTTCCAGTTTATGAAGTTTAATTTTGCCAAACAAATCTGGTATACGAGGACCAAAAGGAGGTTGCATATTATTTGAAATGGCTGGGGGTAGTGTATTACTATTTTTAAGTTTTGCAAGAGCAGTAATAGTAGCTGGGATAGGGTTACGAGATAATACTGTATGTGGGATCTGATTTATAACTGCGATCATCTTGTTAATATAGGTAGAGTTATCAAGCATAACTATTTGGTCCGATTTATCTGCAGAAACAATTGCTAATGATGTGTCTCCGGAAAGAGATAACAAAGTAGTACGCTCATATTTTAATATATGTTGAATTTCAGTTGGTGGTTGAGTGGATTCCTTTTCAATAGTACGAGAGATTTTATATCTAAGTGGGTCCTGAGCATGAATCGGCAATGACTTTATGACCTGTTCAAGTTGGGTAATGTAATTGAAGGTCTTTGGTTTGAGCACCGGAAACGAGAACCGAGATCCGACATCAATCTTAGATAAATACGGCGTTTATTCGGTACCACTGAACTCTTTCTCAACTACCTCACAGTCTACTTCTTACGTGGGATCCACTTGTAGATCATTAAAGACACGAATTACAGAACACAAATACAGTGTTCGTACACATGCCTTAACAACTTCTTTAGCACGAGAGGTACTGAAAGGAGAGCACTATCCTGACTGGGACAATGTAAAACTGTTATCGACGACCAAAACTAAAAATGGCCTGTTGTTTCTCGAGAGCTTGTATATTTATCATTTGAATGAACAATGCTGTAATGATGAAGCTCCATCCAATATACCAGCACCTTGGCGATACCTACTGAAAAACCAAGAAACAAGATTAGACAACCATTGATTTTATTGTACATATATAAAACTCAGGCGAGGGAACTTTGACCTTTATTTTATATTTCTTATATTTATGACAACCATTATGTGTTTTTTACCCTACAGGTTATTTTAAATGTATGTATTTTATGACCTCATACTGTTCCGACTTGTACGCATGCGCGGCCTTGCCCATAACCACACGTGTATATAACCACTACGTGTCATGTGCCTCTTGCGAGTTTTGGTGCCTGATGATGAACCTATAAGTCGTAGGTTCGAAAGATCTCGCAAGTTTTTAACATTAAACCTTTTTAAACCTCAATGGAATGAGTTATTTGTGTCGTCATGGTTTTAACTGTGTATACTTTTGATACCGGTGATACGTCTTAGGTTCATTTGAGTGTTGTAATTGGTTTGAGCTAAAGTGTTCGTGCTTAGACAGCTATCTTCTTTATTTGTGCCTATAATCGTGAAGAATGGAGGCCTATCCTCAGGCAGGCTCAGGTCCTAGATGGACTGTAATGCCAAGGAGTTGTACTAGTACAGTAGTAGTAGTATTTGGGGTCCTCTGAGAGCTGTAATATACCGCTCTTTTGTCTCAGAGAGCTCTAATGTTACTCGCCTTCGTTCATGCGTGCGTTGGGATATGATGAAAACCATAAAATTACTTTTATTTATTTATAGCAAATACAGTAATTCAAATTTATGATTCTAATTTCACATAGTTTCTGACAAAGTAAGTCCGAAAGACGTTAATAGGTGAAAGAATTCATAGTTACTTTTGAGATTTAGCAGACGGATGGCTGGGCACTTGAACAGTTCGAGAAAAGTAAGGCAGGAGGAATGGATAAGCAAATGTATCGAAAACTATTTTCTGTAAAAGAAAAAAAAAAAAAAAAAAAAAGGAGAAGGTACTGGAATGGAAAAGGTTATAAACAGTAAATTGAAAAAGTCAGAAAAGATCTTTAAACAAAAAATAATGGAAATATTGAAAAATATTTAAATCACAAATGATATAAAGTATTTAAAATGCTATAACAAAATGATTGAAAGAAATATTTTAACAAACAATTGAAAAAAAAAACGTTTAGAAATTTTTAAACAAAAATTGGTGAAAATGTTTCGAAATGTTTTAACAAAAGATGAAAAGAAAAATGCTTAAACAATTTTTTTTCGTAAACTGAAAAGGATGTTAAAACAAAATACATATGGAAAACTGTGTAATCAGGTATACACAAACTGAACAACAAAATTTCTCAAAATGCCTGAACAAAATTTGAAAAAGAAAATATTTAAAAATATGCAGCAAAAATATAAAGTAGATTGTTTAAATATGGATAAACAAGATATTGGAAAAAAAATGTTTAAAAATTCTTTAATAGAAATTGACAAGGAAAATGTTAAACAACAAGGAAAAGTTTTGAACAAAAAGCTGAAAATGCTTTCAATAAAACTCAGAAAGGTACTTTTTAAGTGTTTAAATATATCGTTCTGATTCATCACGATTTCCTAAGTTTCGCGTTCAAAATGGTACTTCTTTTACTAGACAACGAGTTTTAATTCCAACAGCAATGCTTACTTCGAAATTAGTCGTAGCAAGCATATTTAAATTATAGATTAAAGCAAAAGATAACATTGTACCTGCCAGGGCTCGAACCTGGGACCTTCCACGTGTTAAGCGGATGTGATAACCACTACACCACAGGTACATGGTTTACAGGTTTGTTTTGCTTAATAAAAATTAAGATTCAGTGTGTGTTCCTGTAGTTCATCATAAAGTACGTAAAACAAATGCTGGTTCTGTCGGATTTCGTGAAAGCTCGATTGATTAGTTTGACCTATGGAGGCCGATTGTAGTTTTGGGTTTGGATTAGAATGTAGCGACGACCGAAATCAACGTCAGGCGTGATCTGTGCGGAAAATTTCAAACTCGAATGTTGATCAATAGACGTCATAGGCGCCGACTTAAAAAATTATTGGGGGTTCAGGAAATTTTAAATCGAATTATGCATGCATTTTTCAAAGGATTTAAGTCTAATTTAAATTTCATTCAGTCCGATTATCTGGCACAAAAAGACGCCTAAAATGTTAAAATAAAGCAAATTATAGTTAATTACACAAAATATTTTTTTCTCTAAATACGTAATTAATTATTTAATTTATTTTCCTTTTGTGGGCGCAACATTATTTTATACAATACACATATACTGTGTGAATTTCCGACTCAGTTGTCGTTGTAAAAGTAACAAAAGCATGCAAAATTTCTTTTTAGGTGTTTTTACCAATTTTAAAAATGATAACAAATTTTTTTCTTCAAATGATTTCCGAGTTAAAATTATCTATTCAGTACTTTAAAGAATCCAATGTACTCTTGGAAAATGGTTTAATCCCTGCAAATTTAAAATTTAGTGTTGCGGTTATATGAACATGGCAAGATAATAGAGATAATTAGAAATTTTATATTTAAATTGGGATGTAAGGTCAGGTGATGCGTAACATCACAGCCTCTCCTTGACAAATGTCAACCCCGCCTTCTCGTGGTGCATCCTGTTCCCACTAAAGGGGCTCTGACGACCGCCAATAGCGGTATAACTATACCATCGGGATCAGAGGAAATGCTATCCCACACTCACCAACCCGCTTGGCCAGCGTGGTGAGTTATGGCCAAACACCTCCAAAATGACTCTACAACTTAAATCTTGGCCCTCAGTCTCCGGCAGCTGGAATGTACCTGGCCAAGGCAGCGGCCAGTGCGACATGAAGGCAGAGGGTGCTAAGAATCCCCGGAGGACCGGACTAGGCTGCCATTTGATGCTGACCTTGGCTACCTATAACGGACGCTCCCTATCTTCTGATTCAAGGCTTCTTGAATTGGAAGAGGAACTACAAAGGATCAAGTGGGACATCGTCGGGCTAAGTGAGGTAAGAAGAAAAGGAGAAGATCTCATTGAACTGAAAAGTGGACATCTCTTCTATTATCGTGGGACAGATACTGGCAGAACTAGTGGTGTTGGATTTATAATAAACAAGAAACTGAAGGATAAAGTGGTAGAAGTTGAAAGTTCCTCTGACAGAGCTGCACGACTCGTTATCCAACTATCGAGAAGATACCAGGCTCAGATTATTCAAACTTATGCACCCACCACAAGTCATCCTGAAGAAGAAATTGAAGAATTTTATGAGGAAATTCGTCATCTAAATAATAAAGGTAAGCAGCACTTGAAGATAATTATGGGAGATTTCAATGCAAAAATAGGGCACCGGCAACAGAATGAAACTTCAGTAGGTAAATTCGGTCACGGCAACAGAAACCAGCGTGGAAATACTCTCGTTGAGTTTGCAGAGGCAGAAGGATTTTTCATCTTGAACTCCTTTTTCAAGAAAAAGCCACACAGGAAATGGACATGGAGACATCCAATTGGGACGACAAGTGAAATTGATTTTATTATGTGTAACAAAAAATTCGTCATCGAAGACTGCAGTGTGCTGAACAAGTTCAACACAGGTAGTGACCATAGATTGGTGAGATGTAAGATGCACCTCAACACTAAACTGGAACGTGGCAAGCTCATAAGACAAACAAAATGTATTGACATAACCAACCTTAAAAAACACCATAATACTTTCAAGTTGGAACTGAAGAACAGATTCTCTGCTTTAGAAGGCCTAACATCGGAAGAAGTGGATATTTCGGAAGTTAACAGAAAAGTAACCAAAGCTCTTATGGAAACAGCAACAAAATTAGCTGGGTCTAAGAACAAGTTGCATGTGAACAAATTATCAGGAAAAACCAAAATGTTGATGCAAAAAAGACGAGAGATGAGGACAACTAAAGAAGATGTGACTTCCAAAGTGGAATATATAGAGCTATGCAAGACAGCACGAAAAAGTATCACTGAAGACGTAAGGAAATTCAACTGTGAGCTAGTGAGGAAAGCAATTGAAAACAACCAAAGCCTTAAGATAGCAAAGGGACATCTCAGTAAGGGAAGAAAACAGATTATGGCTCTGAGAAAAGAAGATGGTTCTATAACAAGAAATAGAGGCGAAATATTGACAAGAGTAAAAGATTTCTACTCCAAATTATATGAAAGGGATGATACATGTACTCCAGACATCATGAAAGGTACCAGAGTTCTTCAAGTCCTCCCAGCAGAAGTTGCTCATGCAATCAAGAACATGAAGCGGGGGAAAGCTCCAGGAGAAGATGGAATTACTATAGACATCATACAAGAAGCAAGTGGAGAAATTGAAACAGTACTCGCCCAAATTTTCACTCGATGCCTTAATGAAGGGAAGATTCCTGAGGATTGGAACAATGCTACAATGATCCTGCTACATAAAAAAGGTGACATTGAGGATCTCAGGAACTACAGACCTATCAGTCTCCTATCAGTGGTTTATAAAATCTTCACTAAAGTTCTTTCACACCGCTTGAAGGAATCACTGGACATGGCTCAACCGAGAGAACAAGCTAGATTCAGGAGTGGCTACAGCACAATAGATCATATCCACGTACTGAGAGAACTAATTGAAAGAGCGAGAGAATATGAACTTCCATTGTGCATGGCTTTTATCGATTATGAAAAAGCCTTTGATTCGGTGAAACCATCAGCAGTTACCACGGCTCTGAAATCCTGCGGTATTGAAGATGCATACATTAATATTATTAATAACATCTATGAAAATGCAAGTGCAAAGATTCGGCTGTTTGAAAATACAACACACATAAAAATTGGAAAGGGAGTGAGACAAGGTGACACCATATCTCCGAAGCTCTTTAATGCCACATTGGAAAATGTCTTTCAATCACTGAACTGGGAAAACAAAGGGATAAAGATTAATGGAGATTATCTAACCCACCTTCGTTTTGCTGATGACGTAGTCATTTTTGCAACTACCCCATCAGAGCTGCAGAGTATGATCCAGGAACTTGCTGACAAGAGTAAAGAAGTGGGATTAAAAATGAACTTTCAGAAGACAAAAGTGATGTTCAATGCTTTTACAAGAAATGAAGATTTATCGATTGATGGAGAAAAACTGGAGATAACAGATACGTATGTTTATCTTGGACAGCAGATATCAAGTGAGGGTCACATTGATGAAGAAATTAATCGGCGTACAAAACTTGCCTGGAGAGCTTTTGGAAGAAACAGCATAATTTTCAAGAGCAATATGCCATTATGTCTTAAAAGAAAAGTGTTTGATCAATGCATCCTTCCAGTGCTTACGTATGGTGCAGAGACGTGGACCTTAACTAAAAGAGACATACAAAGGCTGCAGACAACTCAAAGTAGCATGGAGAGGTGCATGCTTGGTATAACCAGGAGAGATAAGAAGAGGAACTCGTGGATCCGAAAAATGACGAGAGTGGAAGACATCATGATCAGAGTTAAATCCCTGAAATGGCAATGGGCTGGACATACTGCCAGAAGGACAGACCATAGATGGACAGCCGAAATTTTAGATTTTATTCCAAGGGACAGGAAAAGACCCAGAAAAAGACCACATGGGAGATGGGTGGATGAAATTCGTAAATATGTGGGAGTGACATGGAGGAGACTGGCACAAGACAGACCGTTGTGGAGGAAACTTGGGGAGACCTTCGTCCAGCAGTGGATTGATAATGGTTGACAATGATGATGATGATATTTAAATTTGAAGTCTAAATTAGACTCAACTTTTGTCCTTATTTTTTCAAAGTCAAAGAAAATATTTTTCTTCGTAAATCATGTCGATGGATAAATTCATCTGGAACTTCTTCTACGATGCTTCACGCCAGTTCTTGAAGGTCCCATTTCCAAATAAATCATTCCGTAAGTTGAAATGTGGACATATAATTCAACTTTCAGATGCATTTGGACGAGAACGGATCTTGAAATACCCTAGCCAAAGAATTGCTTTGGCGACGAGAGAGAGATATCACAGAATTTGTCATTTTCATGTAGGACTTCCGTCCACAGGGAGTAGAGTTTAGGTCCCAGCCACCTACAGCGAGATAACCTTTTGGGCAGGACACAGAAAGTTTGAGAGCAAGTCTAGCGACTTTTGATAGAACAGTTTGTAGTGAGATTAGAGTACAGTAGATGGCGCCACCGTACAAGTACGATTTTGCACGTAGATGGGTGAGAGAATTTCAAGGGGGGCATAGGAAAGGATACCCATTTAACCAGTAGGTCGAGCCTGAGGGCCGTCACTTTAAGTGCTCGTCCGATGCTGAATATCCGATGCACGGCGGACATGCAGCGATTGTTTGTAAATCACACCATCTCTGAAAGGTCGGCCCAGGTTCGAACCTGGGGACCTTGGATCGATAGTCTGAAGCCCTATGACCCGGCGCTCCAAGTCCAACGACTTACGTCTAACTGTAGTTTGTTAGCTGTAGTTAAAATAATTTATAACGGCGTGATTGTACCGGCGGCACCTCTCTCTTTCTCCTTCTCTCTCTGTTTAAAAAGTGAACTTTTTGTGATAGGGGTACGTATAAAGCTTAAATGAAGTTATCGATTATTATCCATAAGTCCCAAAATATTTTTTTCTTCCTTCAAAAAATTCCAGACAAAAAATATACCAGAAAGTGGGCCACTTCTCGAGTGGTCCACCTGGAAATGTCCCGGTATCCCGGTGGGCCAATTCGCCCCTGACGACTGCACAAAAGTAGGAATGCAAGGGCAGGGCCGGATGGAACTTTTGCGGTGCCCTGGGCGAAATTTCATTGCAAGGCCCCGGAGCAAAATTTAATTTCTTGCACTAGGAAATATATCTTAAATTTTAATAAAGTCATTACGTGAAAGATGTCCTTAAAGAATACACAGGATGTGAAACCCACAGATCTGCCTGTGACGGCGACGAATTCGCATCCCTCTGCTCCGGAGCTGAATGCTTTACCGATTAAGGTACACCGACGGAATTTATCTCTGTCACTTTTCCTTTTTGACATGTGCTTCACCTCTGTAATACTTCAAAACGAAAACTATCGTAAAGACAAAGAGATTATCTCAAAGAAGCATTTGCTTTAAGCTCAAGAAAAAACCAGAATATGCATTGAAAGTTCAGAGAGAGAGAGTAAAAACTATTAAAATCTACGATTTTCTTTCCGAGGAGATGGGGTTGAGGTTGTATTTTCACTTATTGTATAAAAATTGCTTCACAAAATGACAAAAAGCTACGCACGTAGCGAAAATTTTTGGATTGCGAATGTTTTAGTGTAGAAAAAATACATTCGTATAAATAGTTTTTCTCCTGATACATGTTTTAGTGATTGATTTTTAATGCAAAATGGAGTAACTGACAAATTAGTGACTTCTTAAACTTTTATACGCGCTCATATGTGATTGTTTTAAGAAAAATTCCAGTAATGTTTTTAAAGTCACTGAATACATGGCCTCCATGTGTAGCCCAAAATCCACTTTGATATAGTTGTTTTTTATTTTATTTAAATTTAAGTAGCTGGTTTGCACGCAAATTGTTAAATATATAAAAGCAAGGGCTACAAAATGATGATATTAAATTTGCGATATCATGAATTCGGAAAATATCAAGGTAGTTACAATAATCACTTGAAATCTATAACAGATCTCCGTATTTGTACGGCGAAGGGCGTTAAGCTATTCGAAAACTGGGGGATTGGAAACAAACAAACAAACAAAACTTAAAAAAAAGAAAAAAATTTAGGGGCCTAAGAAAAACGGAACGCTTCGCTTTTTCTTTTACGTGAAAAGAAAAGATATACTAAGTAAATGAGAACAATGTGTGCATTTTTTTTAAAAATCCTAAACACAGAATTGGGATACAGCGGGGAAATTCGTATTTTCCGAAACGAGAACTAATTTATTAACGCACAGCAGCAAAAAATTGGTACTTTCCATTAAAATAGCCAAAAATCTTTAGCACCAAACATTTATTTCAAACTGAAGAGAAGTTAATGGATCTTTTGGCAGCAAAAACTACAGTATTTTAACAAATAAAAAAAAAGTGCATTCAAAAGAAAATTTCCGGAATTTTAAGTTTCTTCAAATTAGTTGAGCGAGAAATTTAGATATTATGAAGAATTTCATTTAGAATTTCCTTTTCTTTCACGCTGCGAACTTTGAGATGAAGAAACGTGAAAAATTTTTCTCTTTCAAAAGGGAAGTATTTCAACGATTAGAGTGAAAAAGCTTGAGGGGTTGATTTTGGAAAATGTAAATTGACTTATCTCAACCATCGACAGTTTAGTAGCACATGAATATACAGTTAACGAACTTCATTGACAAAGTCGTCGGTTGGTTCCCACTGTCGAACTTCATTGACAAAGCAACGTGGGGCCCTTTCGGTCAACAGCCGAGTCCTCAAGTTTCAAGATCTTCCTAAACTTCAGTTGTAAAATCAAAAACGCCCCTGGGTGGGCTCGAACCACCAAACTTTCGGTTAACAGCCGAACGCGCTAGCCATTGCGCCACAGAGGCCATGTTGTTGTGTTTCCTTGTTGCTCATTGTGCCCTCTCTGTCCGAGTTTCTAACTAAAAATTTTTGTTCTTAAACTGCAGGGCCCCTTGAGGCGCGAGGCCCGCGGCCGCAGCCCCGGTTGCCCCTATGGTCCAGCCGGCCATGTAGCAAGGGTACATTGATGCAACAACAACAGTTAAAAGCAAATAGTTAGCATACAGGCGCAGTAAGAAAACAACGATGCAGAACAGGACTATGCATGATAAGGCACAGACGCCATGGTGTCTAGAGACGGAATAACATAATAATGCTACAAGTTAAATTGCGCATGCTCAGATGACATACATGTAGTGTAATACAGGATCCAAACACAGTGATACACGTTAGACAAAACAAGACGCCAACGGGCACCAAGAGGACATTCACAAAGCTGTCAAAATAATTGACGATCAGATTTTGCGATCACAAAATGTCAAAGAACATGGATCTATATCTTTCCCGATCTATGTGGCCTGCATAAAACTTTACTATTACCTCTTTTTCTTCTTCATTTGTGGATTGTCAAATGACAAATTTTTCTATTAATTGAAGAAGCTTAATTGAAGTAGAACCCATTCGGAAAACCAAGCAGGACGAAACATTATCCAGCATTTCATAAAATATTTTTGTAATTTTCTTTCGGAGAATTAAACCGAAATACATTGGCTCCATCATCTATTGTTCACGGAACTCGTCGCTGTCAAAGAAGCTGTGGCTCATCTAATTCCAAACCATTTTATCCAATATTGTTTTTCAAATAATCTGCAAAATATTCTTCTTACCGGAAGTTTTTAATTGTGGTGTATAAATAATCAAGAATAGCAATTGATTTCTCAAACGACACTGATATTTTTGAAGAACTTTATGCGTAGCATTTACATTGCTAAATATCTTAACAAGAACATTTAGATGAAAAAAGAAATGAAATGACATCATATTTAGAAAGAAGATATTCGCTTTTGCTCCAGTATCATTTTTCTGCGTTGCAGCAGTTCTGTTCATAAATTGTATAAGACTGGAATAATTAGAAACAATGCAGTTCATAGAAATAAGTCTTGTAGTCCATCTAGCTGGGCAGAATGGACGAAGGTTTTCTTGGTTCTCATTTTCTTTTTGGAAATGGGAGAAAAATGCCAGTCTTTTTGGAGAATGTTTCACAAAAGATACGTATTATCTCCCAAGCGATATTCAATGAATTTCGGTAGCTTTCATAGAGTTGAAGACTTTCTTGCACAACTAAATTTAAACTGTGTGCCAAACGGTGAACATAAATGGCTCAGTATTCCATCTCTAAAATCTTAGCACAAACTCCATTTATTGCACCAGAAATGTTTGCTGCTCCATAATAGCATTGGCCGCGACAAAACGCTAAAGATATATTAAATCCTTGAAGCACGACGAGAATAATTTTTACTAGCGTGCTAGATAAAGTAGCCGATGTCTCGCAACCCTCCCCTCCCAAAAAAAAAAAAAACTCCGCTTTAAAGCTGTCAGTACTACGCGAATGCAAAACAACACTTGCTCATGGACTGCAATGTCACTTGTTTCGCCAAAAATGATGGAAAAGTACTTTGCCAGATGCACTTCAACTTAGTGTCGTATAGCTCATTATTTTTAAGATTTCATTTCTAATTTCATGAAGCATCCAACTGTAGGAATTTTTACTTAGCCAACGATCGAATTCCAGAGAATCAGTCTGCTCTCAATTTAAGCAAATTAATAAAGTTGCTCGTTTCATCACTATGGGCAGCCCCGGTGGCGCAGTGGTATAAGCGATAGCCTCTGATCATTCGTCCGAAAGGAGTCCGGGTTCGAATAACGGTGAGGCATGGGTATAGTGTTTGTCTTATGGCACTGGCTCTCTCCCTTCCCTGGAACCAGTGACCCTAAACTAGGGACGGGCGACTGCTTATAGCCCATTCAGTTACTCACGGTGATCGTCAAACCTCCAATCAAGAAAAAAAAAATCACTATGGCCGCGAATAGTCAAACCTTGGAAAGCTAAAAATTTCAATGTAGATATCATTTTTAGAAGAGCTGATCTTACCATCTGCATCTCCCTTTCTTTCACTACAGAAAGCTCAGTAGAAACATTATTATGATTGTAAGCATGTAGGTTCAATTTAAGCACTGATTCTCTGCGAGTTGCTGAAGCTTCGTGTGGCAAATCCGTCATTGTTGAAAATGTGAAAAGTTTTTTACTGAAAGCTTGCTGACACAGATTACAAAATAACTTTGATAAATTTAATTCGCATCGGAACGGATTCAAAATACATGCTTTGCCGCCGCGGTGGCGCAGTGGCCTAAGCGATGGCTTCTGATCATTCGTCCGAAAGGGGTCCGGGTTCGAATCCCGTGAAGCACGGATTTTGCGTTTGTCTTACGGCACTGGCTCTCTCCCTTCCCTGGAACCAGTGACCCTAAATTAGGGACGGGCGACTGCTTATATCCCATTGAGTTGCTCACGGTGGTCGTTAAACCTGCAATAAAAAAAATATATAAAACAAGAAAGATGACACGGAATTTTCGGATGTAATAAGCACGTCTTTTGAATCCGTTCTGACGCAAATTAAATTTATCAAAGCTATTCAAAGTCAATGGAACCGGTATGGAAAACAATAGATCTGACGAAAGAAAAGATTTTCAATCGGTTTTTTAATCCCTCAGATATTGCTGCAAACCGAATCGTGAGCTTACGAACTTTCAGAAACAGAGATATCGACAAAAATAAGATGTGACTTTACGTCCCCTGGTGTGAAAACCATACATTATTTTAGGAAGAAAGTATTCTCAAAAGGTTTATCCATATAAGCGGTATCGGTCCAAGAAAAAAAAAAAATCTGTCGGGTTTTCAGGAGCCCAGATTTTGCAACAATTACTTCAGAAGCAGAACTTAACACTTATGACCCCTGGTGGCTAAACCATTCTTTACCAAACATTAGAAATTATGTGAAAAATATTTTCCATCAGGTCTTGTATGCGATACAGGAAGAATTTTTCAAATCAGAGCTTTAGGAGCAGAAATAACGCAGAAAACGCAATTTACCTTTGTGCCCCCTAGCGGAAAGTCTATGATATACTTGAAAATTTTGAATTTATAGGAAAAACATTTCGCATCGAAAACACTATCCAACAAAGAAGGAATTTTTCAAATCGTACTCTTAGAAGTGGAGATATTGATAAAAATAAGATATACATCTACGCCCCCTGGCGTAGAAACAATGCATTATTTCAAGAAAAATATTTCTAAAATCTTTGTCGACATGAGTAGTATCGGTCAACAAACGACATTTTTTTCAATCGAGATTTTAGAAGCTCATATTTTGCTGCAAATACAACAGAAGCGAAAATTAAGACTTACGCCACCTGGTGGCCAAACTATTTTTTTAGAAAAGTTAGAAATTATGTGCAAACCATTTCCCATCAGGAGCTGTATCCCGTGCAGAAAGAATTTTTTTAAATCGGAGATTTAGAAGCAAAGATATAGGAGGAACGCAATTTACCTCTACGCCCACTAGCGAAAAGTCTATGAATTATTTGAAAATTTTGAAATTATATGAAAAACATGTCACACGGAAAACACTATCCAACAAAGAAGGAATTTTTCAAATCGGACTCCTAGAAGTAGAGATATGGACAAAAAGAAGATGTACATCTACGCCCCCTGGCGGAACAACTGTGCAGTATTTTAAGAAGAAAATATTTCGAAAAGGTTTTTTGATATGAGTGGCATCAGTTCACGAAAGAATTTTTTCAATCGATATTTTAGAAGCTCCGATTTTATGGCAAATACATCAGAAGTAAAAATTAACACTTACGCCCCCTGGTGGCCAAACTATTCTTTACCAAAAATTTGAAATTATATGCAAAAAATTTTAAATCTGAAGATGTATCCGCTGAAGAAAAAAATTTTCAAATCGGAGTTTTAGAAAAAGAGTTATCGGGAAAAATGTAATTTACTTTTACGCCCCCTAACGGAAAATTTATACGTAATTTGAAAAAGTAACTATATCTAAAATACTCTTCGACATAAATGGAATCGAAAGATTAAAAAAAATTCAATCGGATGTTTAGAAGCAAATATGTGGAATAAAACGTATTTTTGAATTCCACATCATCTGCATTTACGCCCTCTACTGGCGAAATTGTACATCGTGAAAAAAAAGAAAAAAAAAGGATAATCATTTGCGTATTTCAAGCTTCCGAATGCAAAAAGAATTTTTCAAATCGGACTAATAGTTGCAGAGATATCGTGGGTACAGGCAGACGGACGGACGGACGGACGGACGAACCGATAACAGAAGCACGATCTCTTTTTACCAAAGACGTGCTAAAAACAACACCGTTTTCGCGGTCATTGTAATCCAAGTAAATGTTGATTTCCATACCTCTTTATAGCCGCGCCAGTGAATTTCTTTACATGCCGTTTTCTTACCACGCTTTGGAGTTATTGCGATACTCACACTTTCAATAACATTTTCTCCACTTTCGTTTTTGCATTGAGCAGAAGGAACAACGAACTGCCTCTCCGGTATTTCTTCTGCTGCTGCGGGATCTTGTCTTTTCGTCGTTTTGATCAGAAATTTATCCATATTAGGCAAAATATCAACATCGGGTAACCCCACGCCCACAGATATCACACACGATAATGACGTTATATTCGAAAACTCAGCAGCGAAATGTCCCTGCCGTCGAACAATATGGGAAAGTCCTAGTCGTAAAATCTACGTGGGTCAGATTTCCATAAACCGCCGACTTTTGGGAGTGGTCTGTGATCCTGATAACAGAATGGCTTAAAAGTCGCGTCGTTCTTTGACAATCAGAATGCTAGGGGGCTGACCCCTTAGATGAGCCATAGAAAAACATACCCCGGTAGTTTTACGTTTGCTACCGAAATACTGAGATGTGACCCCCCCCCCTCCCCACGCACACACACACACACCCGGCTTACTTTAAATAGAAGCTAGCTGAAATAAAAGTCAGTTTCCACTACCCAATTGAGAAAGACACTGGTTAATTGCAGGAATAGCCGTACGTCACCATAGCAACACAGCAGTAGGTTCCAATAAAATTCTCAACTTCCTAATTTCCTGTAAGGATATCAGCTGTCTATTTAGCTTCAAAAACACGTTACTGTCATTTGTAATAGGGGGAATCATTTTCAATTACCCTATATAATATATATTTATATATATTATACATATATTAGCTAACAATGTTATGTTTCGAAGAGAGAATAGTTATCTCAAAGGACTACGTCACTTGCATGTTTCTGATCGCTCTGATCATAATTACTTCTAACACTCTCTCATCTCATCCAATTTGGACTCGGAAATGAATTTTGTAAGATTAAGATTAACGGTAACTACAGAGAGAGAGAGAGAAATATCCGCCGTGCGTCGGATGGGCACGTTAAGCCGTCGGACCCAGGGTACTGTCCCCCCCCCCGGTAATAAATAAGGACGTCTTCCTCACCCTTTCTACCTCGCTTCCGTGTCACTTTCCTGTCGGGCACTTTAGCCCAAATCTCCTAGCTTCCTATTTCTAAGGGTTGTTTAAGACCTGGGGTCAGACACTCCCTAAAATCCTCTACATATGAATAAAAAAAGAAAAAGCTCAGCAATTCTTGGGCCGCGGGTGGCCTAGTGGGCAACGTTCGTGACTGCCACGGAAAAGACCTCAGGTTCGATCCCAGGCAGGTACGAACGCTCGATCCACTAAATATCAGCCGTGCGTCGGATGGGCACGTTAAGCCGTCGGACCCCGGGTACTGACACCACCACCCCGGTAATAAATAAGGGCGACTTCCTCCCCTTCCTACTTCGCTTCCGTGTCACTTTCCTATTGGGCAATCTAGCCCAAATCTCCTAGCTTCTTATTTCTAAGGGTTGTTTAAGACCTGGGGTCAGACACTCCCTTCCTAAAATTCTCTACATATGATCATGACCATGCTCAACAATTCGGTGAAAGCTACTGCACGGTGTACATCGGTTTGAACGACGTCGAGTTGCTGCCACCGTGTGATATGGCCAACAGGCAATCCAGTAGACGACATCTGGATGACTTTACCCGAGGTCGCGTCATTGGGAAGTTGGAAGAAGGTCGAAGTGTGACTAGTGTGGCCGAGGCGTTCGGAATCGCTCACAGCATCGTTTCACGAGCTTGAAGAGCATTTCAAACGACAGGAACAGCTGTCCGAGTACAGTGGTCGTCCACGAGCAACCACGGCGGCGGACGACCGGTATATTGTCCTACAAGCGAGAAGAGACAGACGGCTGACAGCGGGAGAAATCGCAAGGCACATGCAACAGACAACTGGACGTCCGTTATCGCGTTTTACCGTGGCCAGGAGGTCTATTTGCACGAAGGTGGTCTATTTGCACGACGACCAGTACGGTGTGTGCCATTGACGCCTGCTCATCGGAGACGGCGGTTTCTGTGGTGCCAGGAACACAAGAACTGGACACATCAGCAATGGGGTAGAGTTCTTTTTACGGATGAGAGCCGATTTAGTCTGACGAGCGATTCTGGACGTATACAAATCTGGAGAGAGCAGGGAACACGCAATCACACCTCCAACATCAAGGAAAGGGACCGGTTTGGAGGTGGCGGAGTTCTCATTTGGGGCGGTATCATGCTTGGTAGCCGTACTGACCTCCACATCTTCCAAGGAGGTTCAGTCACTGGTGTACGCTTTTGTACCGAGGATCTGCTGCCTCACGTTCGCCTGTTTAGAGGTGCTGTGGGTCCTGAATTCCTCTTCATGGACGACAACGCTACACCTCATCGTACAGTGGCTGTCGCAGAGCTGTTGGAAAGTGAAGATATTCAACGCATGGATTGGCCCGCAAGGTCCCCGGACCTAAATCCAATCGAAAACGTGTGGGACTTTCTCGGGAGACGCTTGGCAGCACGTCACTCAACAGCTCCTTGACAACCTGGTCCTCAGCATGGACAGACGTTGTAAATCCTGCAACGCAGTCAGGGGCGATCATATACCCTACTAAAGACTGGATTTTTCTTGGCAGCCGCCTGTCACATGGACGTTTCTGTCTTCTGTCCAGTTGTGCTCGAAGCTACCTTTTCAATAAAGTGCCTTTGTATCCTTTGGATTCCTTGTTTGGACGGTTTTGCTCACTTGTCCCATATTCTTACATCTTGGGGATCTTATGGTATGATTTGAGTCGATGTGGAGCACTTCTGCACGACGTTACATTCGAAAAACCGTCTCGTCCTTAATTTTTGCACGCCAGTGTGTTTGAAAACATAGAATTATATTTAAAACTAATCAGCTAATAACAAAGAACGAGGAACCCAGCAGTGGCGACTTCTCCATGTAGGACGTGAGGATCATCTTACACTTTTAAATAATACACTGATCCATGCAAAACGTATCGAGGATTATCTTACACTTTTACATAATCACACTCATAATGAAATATTTGAAAAGACTCCTGTTATAAACATGGAAATAAAAACGAAAATAAGGCTCAACTGCCGTGGGGATCATCCCCGAGGTGTTTACGTGTGCACAAAGCGGCGCTTGATAGTCGTGTGTGGAACCTATGATCAGAGAGTGCGAATTTTTATCAACCGTCCTAACTTGGCAGCTCTCTGCCCATTGAGGGCACATGCGACTGGGTCGAGAGTATACAATAGAGCGGTGTGTAAAAATACTGCATGACCTGCAAAAACAGTGAATTTTTAAGTTCAACCCTTCTTTTAACTACCTAATTTTCATAGTTATTTCATCGCTTATATGTCATTAGATGCGAAATTTAATGGAGATTTCAAAAATGTCTTAGTAGCTTCTGTTCTTAAAATGCGACATAAAATATGGGGTTTGACAAGCACTTTGAAATTCACGTTAACTGCGTATCAGTTGTTACAGCGGGATCAGTATAACTGAGGAAGTTCTGGGATTCAGAAGTAACGATAAACGGAATGAATGGTATGATTTGGAACGTAGAAAATCTGTTGAAGAAACAAATATATGCAGCTCGTCTAAAGAAGCTTGGCCGGAAAACTCCAGCAAATGAGAATGATTATAGAGGAAAACGAAAACAAGCCAAAACGTTGTGAAGATGAAAGAAACGTGAATGGGAAAAGGCAAGACTATAAATGAAATTGAGACTTTGAAGAACACAGGACAAATTAAGGAAATGAACTTGTATAATAAGATAAAGGAAATTAAAGGTGGATTTCAACCCAGAACAACTTTCTTCATAGACCGTGATGGCAACTTGCTTGGTTGAAAGGACATTTTGAGAAGGTGGACAGAGTATTTTGAAGACTTCCTTCATAACAAATCAAGCTCGGAAATTAGCGTTCCAGAAGATAAGCTTAATGAACCCCAGGGAAGTATAAGGAAAGGTGAGATAGAGGAAGCACCTAGGCTACATGGGGTGGAATTGGCCCTAAAGAGAATGCAAAACAATAAAGCACCCGGTGAAGATGGAATACCAGCTGAGCTATTAAAATATGGTGGACAATCAATATTAATCAAAATCCACGAGTGCCTGTCAGAGGTATGGGAAACTGAGTCTATGTCTACCGAATGGGATATTACTATTATCTTATCTATGCACAAGAAAAATTATAAGTCTCTGTTCCGAAATTATAGAGGAATATCACTGTTAGCAGTGACGTAAAATATATATAAAATATTATTGAATTAAATATTATAAAATTAAGTATTAAAGATTAAAATATTATTTATAAAAAATATTTGCAAGGATATTCGCAGCTAGACTGCAGCCTATCATAGCAGAATTGCTGGGTGACTATCAATGTGACTTTAGATATGGGAGATCGACAATAGACCAGATATTAACAGTACGAACTATAATGGAGAAATGCTACGAGTTTCATAACAATCTGCACCATTTGTTTGTGGACTTTAAACAAGCCTATGATAGCATTAATAGAGCATAAGCTATTCCAAGTCATGGAGCAATTCCAAATTCCACCCAAACTGATAAGATAAATAAAAATGACACTCAGAAATATACCATGTGTAGATTGCAGATACAGGGTAAACTCAGACCAGAGTTCAGGATTACCAAACGATTATCACAAGGGGATCAACTATCAACAATGTATTTTAATCTATGTTTTGAGAGGGTTATGCGAAATGTAATTATAAATAGAGGTGGAACTATTATGAATAGAGAAGTCTACAACTTTTGGCCTTTGCAGATGATGTGGACTGTATAGGAAAGACTGAGAAAAAAAAGCCTCAGAAAGGGTTATAGACAATGGAAAGAGGAGGTAAAGAAAATGGACTACAAACAAGGGAAACTAAAACAAAATACTTAATTATTGCCAGAGATAAACAAAAATTCGGAAACATCCAAAGTTTCATTGTTGGCGAAGATACCTTTGAGCGAGTACAGCAGTTCGAATATTTGGTTTCAATGATAACAGAAAATAATGTTGTGTCAGTTGAAATAGCTGCAGCAAACAGTACAGTATTCAACCACAATTAAAATCTAATTATATCTCAATAAAAAGTAAAATTCAGCTATACAGGGTAATCATCAACCCCGTACTTTTTTTATAAGGCTGTGAAACACGGAAATTGATCCAGAGAGATCAAAACAGATTACAAATATGGGAACAAAAGGTATTAACAAAGAGTTTTGGCCCAATTAATGTGGTTGGATTTTGGAGAGTGAGGTACAACAAAGAAATAATGGAGAAATTCAACGAACTGGATATTATTACTTAAATAAAGGAGAGAAGGCTGAGATAGCTGGGACATGTTCAGCGCAAATGAAAAATGACACAGCAGCAAAAAAGTTCTTCATGTATGGACCGAGAGAACCTAGTCCCAGATGACGACTAAGAAGAAGATGGCTTGATGACGTGGAGGATAATTTAGAGAAAATTAGAATAAAAAACTGGAGGATCAAGGCCTATAATCGTGAAGAATGGAGGCCTATTTTCAGGCAGGCTCAGGTCCTAGATGGACTGTAATGTCAAGGAGTAGTACTAGTACAGTAGTAGTAGTATTTGGGGTCCTCTGAGAGCTGTAATATACAGCTCTTTTGTCCCAGAGAGCTCTAATGTTACTCGCCTTCGTTCATGCGTGCGTTGGGATATGATGAAAACCATAAAGTTCATTTTATTTATTTATAGCAAATACAATAATTCAAATTTATGATTCTAATTTTTTATAGTTTCTGACAAAGTAAGTCCGAAAGACGTTAATAGGTGAAAGAATTCATAGTTACTTTTGAGATTTAGCAGACGGATGGCTGGGCACCTGAACAGTTCGAGAAAAGTAAGGCAGGAGGAATGGATAAGCAAATGTATCGAAAACTATATTCTGTAAAAGAAAAGAAAAAAGGGAGAAGGGACTGGAATGGAAAAGGTTATAAAATGTTTAAACAGTAAATTGAAAAAGTCAGAAAAGACCTTTAAACAAAAATTAATGGAAATATTGAAAAATGTTTAAACCACGAATGATAAAAAGTATTTAAAATGTTATAACAAAACGATTGAAAGAAATATTTTAAACAAACAATTGAAAAAAAAACATTTAGAAATTTTGTAACAAAAATTGGTGAAAATGTTTCGAAATGTTTTAACAAAAAATGAAAAGAAAAATGCTTAAACAATTTTTTCGTAAACTGAAAAGGATGTTAAAACAAAATACATATAGAAAACTGTGTAATCAGGTATACACAAACTGAACAACAAAATTTCTCAAAATGCCTGAACAAAATTTGAAAAATAAAATATTTAAAAATATGCAGCAAAAATATAAAGTACATTGTTTAAATATGGATAAACAAGATATTGGAAAAGAAAATGTTTAAAAATTCTTTAATAGAAATTGACAAGGAAAATGTTAAACAACAAGGAAAAGTTTTGAACAAAAAGCTGAAAATGCTTTCAATAAAACTCAGAAAGGTACTTTTTAAGTGTTTAAATATATCGTTCTGATTCTTCACGATTTCTTAAGTTTCGCGTGCAAAATAGTACTTCTTCTATTGGACAACGAGTTTTAATTCCAACAGCAATGCTTACTTCGAAATTAGTCGTACAAGAGTAGGGATAAAGTGGGGATACGGGAACATTAGAGAGCCGAGAGCCGGTGGGCGTGGCCATCTCGCGGCTCTCTAATGTTCCCGTATCCCCACTTATCCCTACTCGGTGAACAGAGCTGGCCACGCCCACCGGCTCTCTAATGTTCCCGTATCCCCACTTATCCCTACTCGGTGAACAGAGCTGGCCACGCCCACCAGCTCTCTAATGTTCCCGTATCCCCACTTATCCCTACTCGGTGAACAGAGGTGGCCACGCCCACCGGCTTTCGGCTCTCTAATTGTTCCCGTATCCCCACTTATCCCTCTTCGGTGAACAGATGTTATGTGTTGGCGGATGGCAACCGTGGGTTTGAAACCACGTGTCCGCCATTTTTTCTTTTTTTTTTAAATGCCGGAGAACAGATCTTTTGTACATGCTCCTTACACGTTTATTATACTTTGTAGCTTTTGCCTAGGAGTTTTAGTAGGGAGTAGCATTTTTTTTCTTTTATTTAAAAATAGTTTTAGAAAAAATTTCTTCAAAGTGAAAAAAAATGCTCTGATGGTTACAGTGAGATTCGAACTCATTAGGAATGTTTTTTCAAGCGAAAGCCATACTGAAGGAACCATCAGACCATTAGTACCGTCGTGCGATAGGTGTAGTTTTTTTTTACTCGAACGCACTGAAGTGTTGGTTTATTTTGAATTACATTTCTCTTGTTACATTTTTCACGAATGTGTATTGGATCATTTGGGTGAGTTATATAATTTTTTCTACGAGCTAAGTGGGATGTAGATATTTAAAAAGAGTGGGAGAGAAAAAATGATTTATGTATTTTGAATTACATTTCTCGTGTTACATTTTTATGAATGTGTATTGGATCATTTGGGTGAGTTATACAAAAAATTTTCTACGAGCTAAGTGGGATGAAGATATTTAAAAAGAGTGGGAGAGAAAAAATTATTTCATTTGAGTTCTACATGGGAAGGTGTCAACATGAATTTTTCAATTACGGTGGAGAGTCTTAAATTTGAATGTTGTAATGGAGAATGTGCTGAAACAAGCGTATCTAACTCCCGGCCGAGAAGGAAGTTTGGCTGGTGTGAATGCCTTATTCCATGCTGTCAAAAAAGAAAAAGTAAAGAAAAAAGATGTCGAAAATTGGCTGAAGGGGGAGAAAACGTACACCCTTCACAAACCAGTGAGACGTAGTTTTCCGAGAAATAGAGTCATAACACATAAAAGAGACCAACAGTGGCAAGCAGACTTAGCCGATGTGAGCAGTCTGAGTCGTCATAACGATGGCGTTCGCTACTTGCTGACGTGTGTTGACATATTTTCAAAATACGCGTGGGTGATTCCCTTGAAGCAAAAGTCTGGCTCTCATATCGTAAATGCTTTTTCCAAGATATTTGAGCACAGAAAGCCTCAAAAATTGCAAACGGATAAAGGAACAGAATTCAAGAACAAGGAGTTTCTAAAGTTTTTAAAACAGCAAGGGGTCCATTTCTTTACCACAAATAATGAGACTAAAGCGAGTGTTGTGGAAAGATTTAATCGCACGCTCAAAACCAGGATGTGGCGTTATTTTACAAGTCAAAATACCTACAAATTCATTGATGTGCTCGACGATTTAGTTCATGGTTACAATCATTCCTTTCATCGGAGTATAAAAATGAAGCCAGTGAACGTGAGTGAAAGCAATGAAAAGCAGGTTTGGAACAATCTGTATGGAGATCTCAAACGGGAAAACCCAACCTACAAATTTCAAGTGGGTGATCACGTACGTATCAGTAAACTCAAATTGACGTTTGAAAAGGGATACGAATCAAACTGGACGGAAGAAGTATTTGTCGTGAGCAATCTTGTTCCTAGATTCCCTCCCGTGTATAAATTAAAAGATTTATTGAACGAGGAACTGGAGGGAACATTTTACGCCGAAGAGCTTCAAAAAGTGAATCTCTCAGAGACATTTGCTGTGGAAAACTTTCTGAAAAAACGCAGAAGAAAAGAAATAATGGAATACTTTGTGAAATTTAAAGGATATCCAAATAAATTCAATGCTTGGATCCCTGCCGTGGACTTAACATCGCTATAAAAGCCATTCTTTTGTTCGTTGAAGCATCATTTGTCAACATGAGTTTCTATCTGACACTGCCCAGTGATAGCTCTCTCGGCTACTTTTCTGACAATAAAATATCCCATTTCATAACACGTCTTCCTTTACCGATAGAATTGAACGGTGCCTGGGAAGTGGGACTCGTCGAACTCATCTACCCCCATTCGTGGTATAATATCACGAAAAACTCCAACCATTTCGAATACGATTTGGGAACCGGTCAGTTTAAGACGGGAAGAATCTCTCCAGGTCATTACGAGTCTTTAGCGGACATTGTTAAATCCATGAGCAATCACTTTGCCAATAAAATCTTTTTGAATTATAATAAAGCGACTCGAAAGGTCAAGTCAACTCTTCTTAAAGGTACTCGCTTGATTTTATCCCCAGGGATTGCGGAAATCTTAGGATATCAACCCATGCAACTTTCGGCTGTTAGTGGAGCTCTCTCTGTAAATGGTGAATTTATCGCAGATCTAAACGGTCGGTTTTCTCTGTTGTATGTATACAGCGATATTGTGGAACCACAACCGGTGGGAGACATGACTTCTCCTCTCCTTCGCATCGTTAAAGTGAGTGGTGTAGATGGAGAGATGGTGAGCGCTTTGTTCGATCGACCTCATTATTTGGCTCTCGCAAGAAAAAATTTTCAAACCATCGAAATCGTCATAAGAAATCACATAGGCCAATTAGTGCCATTTGAACGTGGGACAGCGATCGTGAAACTTCATTTTCGTCTCAAGCATCTCTAATAATGTACGAACCATACCGCTGCTGTACGAAATCCTTTGAGGATTATTACATCAGTCAAACTGGAAGAGGAATAGTTTACTATCAAGGAGTGCCACTGCAAAAAGGGTATGGACTTGGAGGACTCTTTCGTTCATTATTTAGAGCGGCGGTACCATTATTCAAACAAGGTGCTAAAACACTTGGAAAACAAGTTTTACGAACAGGGATGGATCTCGCCACGGATGTTATTCAAGGAAAAGATGTGAAGACGGCGGCCAAACAGCGAGCTAAAGAGGCAGGACAAATACTCACCGACAAAGCAGCCAACAAAGTGAAGAAGATGCTGGGAGGAAGCGCTAAAAGGAAGAGAAAAACGAAGACATGCATCATTCGTTCAAAGAAAGTCAAGAGGACAGCACGCGATATTTTTGATCCATAAACCATGGCTCTGATTCACAGTCATTCTTCTGTATGTGTCAAGTCAGAACTGGATTTATTTGCGTTACCACCCACTCAGACAAGCATAGAAAAAGGACAATGGATCGAATATCACCCTTTAGCCAACATTCGAGATGGAGGACCCCTGGAATTTAATATTTCTGGCAGTGGAGAAGAATACATGGACTTATCTTCCAGTCAACTCTACGTGAAAATCAAAATTGTGAACGCTGACAATTCTATTCTGTCAGACAAAGAGCCCGCGGGTCCCATTAACTGTTTTCTTCATTCTCTGTTTTCTCAAGTCGACATCAGTTTGAACGAAAGAGTGGTTTCCTCGTCAAGTAACACGTATCCTTACAGAGCTTATATTGAAACTCTACTGAATTATGGAGAAGAAGCAAAAAAACCTATTTAGCATGTGAAGGTTTTTACAAGGATACAGCCGGATATCTACATGAAATTAATCCCACGATTGCTACAACAAACAGGGGATTACATCAACGCTACGAACTTGTAAAAGAGAGTAAGACGCTGGATATGATTGGAACCTTGCACTGTGATTTATTTTTTCAAAACAGACTGTTGCTCAATTTAGTGGATGTGAAAATCAAACTGAACCGAAGCAAACCAGATTTCTGCCTCGTTTCCTCCTCCGAGACCCCCAATTACAGAGTTCTCGTCGAGCATGCATCAATGTTTGTGAGAAAAGTCAAAGTCAACCCAGGAGTTGCTATTGGTCATGCAAAAGCTTTAGAAAAATCTCCTGCGAAGTATCCCATTGATCGTGTTTTATGCAAAGTGTATTCCGTTTCTCAAGGAAGTATGTCCTTCGTGCAAGATAACGTATTCCTTGGACAAATGCCGAAAAGACTGGTTATTGGATGTGTAGATAACGACACTTTTAATGGTACATATAAATCAAACCCCTTTGAATTCAAACATTACGATGTCAACTTTATCGCCGTGTACGTCGACGGACAGCCAGTTCCTCATAAGCCATTAGAACCCAATTTCGAAAAGGGAAACACAATTCGTTCTTACCATAGCCTATATCAAGGAACCGAGAGACTGGGACAAGATAGAGGAATTTTCATCAACCGAGAAGAATTTTCCAAGGGATACACTCTCTACGCATTCGATCTCAGTCCCGATCTATGCGATGGAGGACATATGAATCTGATCCAGCAAGGAAATTTAAGAGTGGAGATCAAATTTGGAAAAGCTTTGTCAAAAACAATTTCGGTGCTAATCTACGCAGAGTTCCAGAACATTATTGAAATTTCCAAGTCCAGAAACATTTTTTGTGATTTTTCCAATTGAAGAAATGAACAGTGTGCAAATAACGAAGACTCTAAAGCAAGATCACGTGACGCGTCGTTACTTCATCGGAGTGTTTGCCTGCGATCAACTTCCCACTCGAATTTACAAGTTCCCGTCCTGTCTCGTTGTGAATACAGATAGACATGGAAATCCTGGGAAACATTGGTTGGCCGTGTATATGCCAAACCCAAGAAAAATGGAGTTTTTGATTCCTTTGGACACCCTCCAGAACATTTTCAAGGACCTATTGCGCGATTCGCTTCCAAATTTGACGATGTGAACTTTAACGAAGTACCCCTTCAAAGTTCAGTTTCGGCCGTATGTGGCCAATTCTGTATTTTTTACCTCTATTCTAGATGTCACGGGAAAAGCTTGTTTTCCGTTGTTAACCATTTTCGATGGAAATCTGAAACAAACGATGTGCGTGTCTATAATTTTGTTCGAAAGAAATTTGGAATTGTAACAAAATTTAGAATTTAAATAAAAATTGATTGAATCCTATTTCGTGTGTCATGTCTTTAAATTGCAACGTAGCCTCTTTCTCGTATTCAGTTGACAACATGGAAGTGCCTAGACTACAACATCCTTTCACAGCTCTGATAGCAGGTCCTACAGGATGTGGAAAAACACAATTTGTGAAACGACTTCTGCAGCATCAAGAAGAAGTAATTTCACCATCTCCCGAACGCAACGTTTGGTTCTATGGAGTTCATCAAACGTTGTATGACGAAATGTGTAATGTAACATTTGTGGAAGGACTCCCATCCAATTTTCATGACTATGTGAAAGGTAGAACGCTGATCATAATTGACGACCTCATGACTGAATGTGGAAGCGATAAAAAATTAACTCACTTGTTCACTAGAGGAAGTCATCATTTCAATGTGTCTGTGATATTCATTACTCAAAATATTTTTCATAAAGGCAAAGAAATGCGAGAAATTTCGCTAAATGCTCATTACCTGTTTCTGTTTAAATCCCGAAGAGATGTGAATCAAATCACCCATTTAGCAAGGCAGTTGTACCCCAGCAAACTGAAATTTTTTCAGGAAGTGTACATGGACGCCACAAAATTTCCCTACACCTATTTAATGATTGATCTAAAACCTGAGACAGAGGAAGAATTGAGATTGCGTACAAATATACTTCCGGGAGACATTCAAATAATTTATCAACCTCGATTAATTAATCAGTTGCGATAAAAGAAGAGGCAAAATTATGTGTTCATCAGTTTTCATCATGTTATCCAAGGAACAGGTTCAGCTCTTAGGCATGATCCAACATTGCCCAAAAAAAGTATTAAAAGACCTACTATCAAAATGTTCTACTAAGGGAATTAAAGCTATATGTGAAGTTTGTCTAAATACGTTAAAAGGAAATGTTCCACTTTCTCCGACTCAGAAACAAAAACTGCATCGACATAAACACACCTTGAGAGCTTTATCTCGAAAAACAACGCCTCTATATAAAAAGAGGAAACTCGTTATTCAAAAGGGTGGTTTTCTAGGTGTATTGATTCCAGCTGCTCTCAGTGTGTTAACGACACTACTTACGAAATAATGGAATTCGCAAAGAAAATGGTTCTTGTTCCTGAAGAACGTATTTCTCGTCATATGCCAACAGATGAAATGCTAACAGACTTAGATAAAGAAATGAAAAAAATTCTGCTAAGCAAAGAGCCTGATGAAGTGAAAGTTAAATTATATAACCAAGTCTTGAATAAACGTATTCATGTTTCTAGTTTCAACCCTCCAGTAATATCAACCCATGAAACTCATTTTACATCTGAAGAAACAAACATCGAACCAGCAAAAGATAAACTTTCCAAAGTGAAGAAAGAAAAAGATCCTGTGGAAGATCTTATCATACAATCCATGTCTCCTAATTTAAAACGCTATGCCCAAAATGTATTGGACGAGTTTAAAAGGAACTCTAACATTATTAGCTGGAGTCCAAAAGCCGAACTTATTTATAACGGACAGATCGTGAAAAACTCTAATATTGTCGATTTGATGGACTCCATGTTTCGAAGTAAAGGTTCTAAACAGCAAATACCTCAAGAATTTATCAAAGCATTAAAGTACATTAATTTGCCAAAAAAGTATATTAAAAATAAAAATATGATCAAAGATCCATCACAAGAAGGAGAATCAATGTTAAAAGGCACCTTATCTGTGAAATTAAAGCGAAACAAAGTTGTAAAACTTATACCTCGACGATGGTTACCTTATTAAAATACAAGGGAAAAAAGACAACTGTAATGTTTTATTGTGTTCGATTTCTCTTAATTCTGAAATGGGTTTTCAATTTTCAAATTTGAGCAAAAAAATTCTAACAGGTTAAAACTCAATTTCAAGACTACACATTTTTTTTTATTTTTTTTTGTAAAGTTAACATTCTCTTCTCATAATTTTTTTTCACTGGTATGGTGAAGTGTATAAGAGTCTATTCTTTCTTTGTTTTTTTCTAATACTGCTTCGGATCATCAGCAGGAAGCCACTAATTAGTGGAGAGTCTACCCAAGAAGGGTATCCTTTGCATATCTTTCACCATTTCGACTCATTGATTCCTGGATGGTTTTTTTTTTATTTTTATTTTTTTCACAAAACAGAAATTTACATAAAACATACAATTTAATGAGTGATACAATGTACATTTACATTTCTTTTTTTTTTCTAGTTCTCTTCGTCGATTTTGTAATGACCATATGCCAATGCATCCATGCCATTGTTTAAAATATATTTTTTATCATCGAATGATGACAGTGCTAGTTTCTTACAATGAATAGTTTGTAATTTATGTTTTTCAGACTGAATCTTTGAGTAGGTGACACGAGTTATAATTTTGTCTAATAAACATCTTTTGTAATGTTCATGTTTAATTGTGTTTTGCACAATTGGTCTCGGTACCCCCTTTGCAGTCTTTTTAATTCCACTCGATGTCAGTAAACTATACATTTTGCTGCGTAATCCCACAAATTCCAGAGCAGGCTTTCCACATAGTTCATCTTTCCCAACACCTTCTTATTTTCAGTAGAATATATGGGATGCTCTGGAGGGTAGTCTGAAGTATCATATAGATGAGAATCTCCCATCATGTCTGAATAAATACTTTCTGTTTGCACTTCATAACACAGAGAGTCTGTATCTGTAAATAATAATTTCAGTTTTTCTCCGTATTTGGGAACCATGTGAAGGTAATGAAAGCTATACATAAGTAACTTGCTGATGTCCAAAATTGCAAAACCAACATATATAGGACGGTTTAACACCAACTTTATCTGCTTTCTTTCAATGCTTGCCAAATCATTGTCAAAAAGGTGAAAAGCATGAAATGCGGGCGATGTTACCAATTTTCTCTTCCTTTTTTCATTAGTGGTTAATTCAATATTCCTTCTATTCCGTAAATTTTCCATAGTCTTGCCATACACAGCATTGTTCATCAATTTAAAAAAGTCTTTGGAAAAGTTACTACTTGCAATTTTTCTTTGTTCTGTATTAAAATCAATGTAACTCGATAGCCATTTGCTTTGTCTAAACTGTAGTATCTTGTGTATTTTTTTTAGTTTCATACCTAGCGACAAATACAGTTTCAAACTCCTATAATGTAGCACATAGTTTTTTTTACGTTTCCCCAACTGACCTTTACTAGTGAAGTGACAAGCATGTTTCGTCTCCAAACCTCAAACGCATATGAGAGGGGGGTGGGTGGGGACAAAGGAATTTTTTAATCCCCTAGATCAGTCCTTGAGATATGTGGTATGTCTATTCCTTTGTTCATCATCTATTTCAGGTGGGGTCCGCTCTTCTTGCACGTTTACTAACAAGAGAGCACATTTACTGAGTTAATCCCTTGAACCCGTTTCCCCAACTGACCTTGACTAGTGAAGTGACAAGCATGTTTCGTCTCGAAACCTCAAACACATGGAGGGGAGGGGGACAAAGGATTTTTTAATCCTCTAGATCAGTCCCTGAGATATGTGGTATGTCTATTCCTTTGTTAATCCCTGGAGCCACCCCTATTAAAAGTGGGTTTGGGTCTTGTACGTGTACTAACAACACAACAAATTTACTGCGTTAATCCCTTGAACCCTTTATTTCCCCATCGACCTTGACTAGTGAAGTGAGAATCATGTTCTGTCCCTAAAAACATGTTACACAGACATTAAACAATGAAGAAAGAGCTAACCACTCAGGAACCTGCAGATTTAGAATTGTGAACCTGGCAACTGCTGGTGTCAGTCTCACATCGCATAGTTGTTTCGCGAACGATCTCATCTGAAGTGTTCCTATTGCTACTTGTATTGCAGTTTATCTCTTATTCAAGTTTCAGTCACTATGAAGCGAGGTGCTAATTCGCCCAGTTGTTCTCACAAAAGGATGTGTTTATCGAATGGTTCGACAAATTCTTTTCCTTCATCTATGAATGATTCGTCACCAAGTCAATCATTGCTAGCAGATATTTCTGATTTAGAAAATAATCATTCTGCAAATTCAAGTCTGCCATCAACTATTTTGGCATCTCCACATTACGAACCTGCCCTGGATTCACCACCTGATTCTTCCTCAGGAAGTCAGCTGTCAGAACCGGATGTTGTTTTATTACAACCAGAAGGCAACAACAGTAACGGATTTTCATTGATCAACATGCCTTCCCACCACTACCATTTAGGAGGAACAAAATTCATTACAGTCAGCGATTTCACGAAGGTCCTCAGAATCCATCTGAGAAGTTATTTGTGGGATAGGAAATCTTTCCATCCCACTAAATATGGAATAACCTTCTCGCCTCTAGCATTTCGAAGATTAATGGATTCTATGAATGAATTTTACAGTAAAACTAAAGCGTATGTGTTCGGGTCCGAACTGTTTGTGTCTTTATCACCTGATGGGAAAGTGTGGACATTTCAACGTTTGTTCACCGACGGAGATGATATTTATCACTTGGCATCTTCAGTGGTGAGACTAAATGCAAACCAGTTTAAGCGATTACATGATGAAATTGGAAATGTGTGGAACAGTGTTTGTATTTTACAATTCGGACCAGTGTTCCAAAACACAGTATTACAACTCTCCACAGAAGGCATTTCTCAGGAAGAATGTGGTAATGGTGAAGATTTGGACATCATACTTTCCTCAGCAATTCATAGCATGATTACAATTAACATTGGCCAATTGTTCTACTGTTGGGAATGCACTCTGCCATATGATGAACAGCAGAATAATCAATTAGGACATACATGTGTTGCTACCACAAACTCTGTAAAATCTGCACTGCATTTTTACGATGCAGTTTCTATGTTAGAGCCGAAGACTTTAGCAAAAACCTTTGTTCGCATGTGTGGAAACCTGGCCAGTAACATAGATGAAAATTTCGTCAGAAACATCAAGGTACTGGATTTAATGAATTCCGTAAAAGCGCTGTATGAAAACGATTGGTGAGGACTGAGGGACAGTGGATTAGGCCTCCGTGGGAAAACCACTTAAAAAAACGCATTGAGATTCCTACCTCCTGGGTGATGTGGAAACGGAATTAAAAAAAAAAAAAGATATCACATTCATGCAATTCACATAAGAATTAGTAACTGTCACCAAACATCAAGATTAACGAAGCACTGAAAACAAAATGTCATGTTTCGTCACCTTTGGATATACATTGGGGTTTATACATCATTCGGATGTTGCGGAAAAACGGTATCAAAGTTTAAATTGTAAAAACTTTATGAGTAACGTTGATCCCAACCACAGACAGCGTTTATCCTATTAAATAACCTTTTAAAAATATGCTTGACGTTAATGAAAGAATGAGTGGGAGTTCACAATTACTGCGTTAAACATAGATTAGAGTTCTCGATGATTGTTTTTTTGGTTGGAATTCTTTTAAGTTAACAACGTCTGTGTACTAAATTGTAGTTGAGTTCACATGTCTCCGAATTCACTATCTCCGATCTTATCAATAAGTTCATAAACTAATGAAACAAGATAGAAATCTTCCGAATACATAAAATTGTTCCATATCAAATCACACACACACACATGTACGATTTTATGGCATTCCTTTTTGAAAAAATTGGTGGCCCTGAAAAGGGCCTTTGGGTGTTTTCTTTTGTGTAGATGCTTTACATATGATTTCTTATTCAAAGTCACTTTCACGAATTTCATCCTTGATGGTGCTGAAAATGTTTTCTAAATTTACTGTTTGTAGAAAATCATCGGTTAAAGACGACATCAAGTTTCTTCTTTCTAGAAATTCCACATAATCTTCTACTATTTTACTAAATTCTATTCCCAAAAGGGCTGCGCAGAAATGTTCGTCGTCAGAAAAGACTTCAGAAAATTCTAAAGACTTTAATTTTGCTGTTTCTTTCAAATACGCAACTATTGCATTTTGGAGAATGGTTTTGAGTTCCTGAAATATCCTTTCACTTTTCAGAGGTGATGAAACATTGCCAGACAGTGTTATACCATTTGACTTAATCACTTCCTGGAAAATTCTCTGAAAAGAATTATTTCGGTAAAATTCCACAACCAATTGATGTGATATACTAAAAGACATACGAATTAGTTCATTCCATTGTCCTTCAGAGAGAGAAATACGTGATTTATATACTCTCTCCGTCTTCACACTGTAAATTTCTTTTCTGATAGCAATTTCACGAGTTTGTACAATAACTTTCAGCTGCAGAAACCCTTCGAACGAAAAATTTGGGCCAGATACACCATAGGCTAGATGACGTGATATGGTGTCTTTCTCACCCATCATTTCATACCATTGATGTGGAGACATACAAATGCCAGATTTGGTAGGATAGCATCTCTCGTCATAACATTTAAATTCTCTGATATGCACGCAGGCTTGGCCAGTATATGAAGATACGTATGCAAAGATATTTTCCCCAACATGGAAACAATTTTTTGGTAAATTACCCATATGCAACATCATTGAAGAACTTCCGTTAAAGTTTGAAGCTGACATGATTCCAAAATCTTGGGTAAAACAGAAATTCAGGCGTTGATCAAAAACCTCTCAATCACTCGAAGACGAATGTTGAAATGAAGTGTTTCACAGTACAAGTCATGTTCGAAAGAAGAAGCAACCAATCATATAAAAGAAATAAATCATGTGACTACCCTCGGGCTACTGTCCTTTATTCGTTAGCAACAAATAGGAACAAAAAACTTGACATGTACAAACATGTACAACATCGTTTGTTACTTGTATGTGCCCCGAGGGAGAATGACATCAACATAGAAACCCACGTGTGTGACACAGACGATCATCATTGTCAAATCCCTAAAATGTTTCCCTACGTACAATGTAGCATCAATTAAAATGTATTTCTTTTTTATGTAGGTAAAAGAATTACTCAGAATAAAAAAATAGGTCTGACATACGAAACGTGTCTGATAAAGAAATTTTAATTCCTAAAGTAGAAAAATAAAGCATAAAAGAATAGCTTGAAAAAAAACATGTCAAATAAAGGAATTAGATCTGATATAAAAAATAGGTCTGATATAAGAAACATGCTAGATAAAAAGGTTATCAAATAAAAGTATTAGTTCTGATATATAGAAATAAGTCTGATATAAGAAACGTGCTAGATAAAAAGGTTGCCAAATAAAAGAATTAGGTCTGATATATAGAAATAGTCTGATTTGAGAAAAATAAAAGCCGTTCATTGTTGCTCACACAAAGTCCAAAAATGGCGGACACGTGGCTCCACACCCACCGTTGCCATCCGCCAACACATAACATTTATATACCGAGTATGGATAAGTGGGGATACGGGAACAATTAGAGAGCCGAAAGCCAGTGGGCGTGGCCAGCTCTGTTCACCGAGTAGGGATAAGTGGGGATACGGGAACATTAGAGAGCCGAGAGCTGGCCACGCCCACCGGCTCTCGGCTCTCTAATGTTCCCGTATCCCCACTTTATCCCTACTTACAAGCATATTTAAATTATAGATTAAAGCAAAACATGACATCGAAAGCAAAACGTAACATTGTACCTGCCAGGGCTCGAACCTGGGACCTTCCGCGTGTTAAGCGGATGTGATAACCACTACACCACAGGCACTTGGTTTAAGGGTTTGTTTTGCTTAATAAAAATGATGATTCAATGTGTGTTTCTGTAGTTCATCATAAAGTACATAAAACAAACGCTGGTTCTGTCGGATTTCGTGAAAGCTTGATTGATTAGTTTGACCTATGGAGGCCGATTGTAGTCTTTGGTTTTGATTAGAATGTAGGGACGACCGAAATCAACGTCAGGCGTGATCTGTGTGGAAAATTTCAAACTCGAATGAATAGTTTGATCAATAGACGTCATAGGCGCCGACTTAAAAAATTATTGGGGGTTCAGGAAATTATAAATCGAATTATCCATGCATTTTTCAAAGGATTTAAGTCTAATTTAAATTTAATTCAGTCAGATTATCTGGCACAATAAGACGCCTGAAATGTTAAAATAAAGCAAATTATAGTTAATTACATAAAATATATTTTTCTCTAAATACGTAATTAATTATTTCATTTATTTTCTTTTTGTGAGCGCAACATTATTTTATACAATACACATATACTGGGTGAATTTTCAACTCAGTTGTCGTTGTAAAACTAACAAAAGCATGTAAAATTTCTTTTTAGGTGTTCAAATGATTTCCGAGTTAAAATCTTGTATTCAGTACTTTAAAGAATCCAATGTACTCTTGGAAAATGGTTTAATCCCTGCAAATTAAAAGTTTAGTGTTGCGGTTATATGAACATGGCAAGATAATAGAGATAATTGGAAAATTAATATTTAAGTTTGAAGTCTAAATACGACTCAATTTTTGTCACCCGAAGGTTAGCCTAATAGAGACTTAGTTGCTTACCTTATTTTTTCAAAGTCAAAGAAAATATTTTTCTTCGTAAATCATGTCGTTGGATAAATTCATCTGCAACTTCTTCTTCTACGATGCTTGAGGCCAGTTCTTGAAGGCCCCATTTCCAAATAAATCATTCTGTAAGTTGAAATGTGGACATATATTTCAACTTTCAGATAAATTTGGACGAGAACGGATCTGAAATACCCTTGCCGAAGAATTGCTTTGGCTCTGTGCTAGCCTGTGGATATGGGTATGGGGATGATGGACTATCACAATGGATAGGCCTACTCGTGCCTTCTTCAAGATTAAAACAGGAGAATAGACGCAGCGCTCCAAGTCAAACGACTTGCGTCTAACTGTAGTTTGTTAGCTGTAGTTAAATTAATTTATAACGGCGTGATTGTTCCGCCGGCACCTCTCTCTTTCTCTCTCTCTCTCTCTCTGTTTAAGGAGCCAACTTTTTGTGATAGGGTATTCTTTACTAGTATTCTTTGTGAAAGAATACTAGTATAAAGCTTAAATGAAGTTATCGATTATTATCCATAAGTCCCAAAATAATTTTTTCTTCCTTCAAAAAATTCCAGACAAAAAGAATACTAGAAAGTGGACCACTTCTCGAGCGGTCCAACGGGAAATGTCCCGGTATCCCGGTGGGCCAATTCGCCCCTGACGCCTGCACAAAGGCAGTAGTGCAAGGGCATGGCCGGATGGAGCTTTTGCGGGGCCCGGGGCGAAATTTCATTGCAAGGCCCCGGAGCAAAATTTAATTTCTTGCACTACAAAATATATCTTAAATTTTAATAAAGTCGTTACGTGAAAGATGTCCTTAAAGAATACACAGGATATGAAACATACAGATCTGCCTGTGACGGCGACGAATTCGCATTCCTCTTCTCCGGATCTGAATGCTTTACCGATTAAGGTACACCAACGGAATTTATCTCTGTAAGTTTTCCTTTTTGACATGTGCTTCACCTCTGTAATACTTCAAAACGAAAACTATCGTAAAGACAAAGTGATTATCTCAAAGAAGCATTTGCTTTAAGCTCAAGAAAAAAAAACCCAACAGAATATGCATTGAAAGTTCAGAGAGAGAGAGAGTAAAACTGTTAAAATCTACGATTTTCTTTCCGGGGAGATGGTGTTGAGGTTGTATTTTCACTTATTGTATAAAAATTGCTTCACAAAATGACAAAAAGCTACGCACTTAGCGAAATTTTTTGGACTGCGAATGTTTCAGTGTAGAAATAATGAATTCGTATAAATAGTTTTTTCTCCTGATACATGTTTTAGTGATTGATTTTTAATGCAAAATGGAGTAACTGACAAATTAGTGACTTTTTAAACTTTTATACGCGCTCATATGTGATTGTTTTAAGAAAAATTCCAGTAATGTTTTTAAAGTCACTGGATACATGGCCTCCATGTGTGTAGCCCAAAACCAACTTTGATTTAGTTTTATTTTATTTTATTTAAATTTAAGTATCTAGTTTGCACGCAAATTGTTAAATATATAAAAGCAAGGGCTACAAAATGATGATATTAAATTTGCGATTTCACGAATTGGGAAAATACCAAGGTAGTTACAATAATCACTTGAAATCTACAGATCTCCGTATTTGTACCGCGAAGGGCGTTAAGCTATTCGAAAACTGGGGGATTGGAAACAAACAAACAAACAAAACTTTAAAAAAAAGAAAAACAAATTTAAATGCCTAAGAAAAACGGAACGCTTCGCTTTTTCTTTTCCGTGAAAAAGGAAAGATCTACTAAGTAAATAAGAACAATGTGTGCATTTTTTTTAAAATCCTAAACACAGACTTTGAATACAGCGGGGAAATTCGTCTTTTCCGAAACGAGAACTGTTTTATTAACGCACAGCAGCAAAAAATTGATACTTTCCATTAAAATAGCCAAAAATCTTTAGCACCAAACATTTATTTCAAACTGAAGAGAGGTTAATGCATCTTTTGGCAGCAAAAACTACAGTATTTTAACAAATAAAAAAAAAGTGCATTCAAAAGAAAATTTCCGGAATTTTAAGTTTTTTCAAATTAGTTGAGCGAGAAATTTAGAGAATATGAAGAATTTCATTTAAAATTTCCTTTTCCCTTCACGCTGTGAACTTTGAGATGAAGAAACGTGAAAAATTTCTTTTTGAAAAGGGAAGTATTTCAACGATTAGAGTGATAAAGCTTGACTGACGGGTTGATTTTGGAAAATGTAAATTAACTTATCCCAACCATTGACAGTTTAGTAGCAAATGCACATACAGTTAACGAACTTCATTGACAAAGTCGTCGGTTGGTTCCCACTGTCGAACTTCATTGACAAAGCCACGTGGAGCCCTTTCGGTCAACAGCCCAGTCCTCAAGTATCAAGATCTTCCAAAAGTCAGTAAGTCAGTTGGAAAAATAAAAACGCCCCCGGGTGGGCTCGAACCACCAACGTTTTCAAAATAGACTTTATTTACAGAGATATGATACAGTGAAGTTTTACAGGGCGACGGCGCATTGCTCGTCAGAGGAGATGAGACAGAAGATGAGTAGGTGAGTATTTAAAAATGGTGATGCATATGTACAAAAGTTTTGCTCTTTCGAGCTGCTAGAGTCTTTTGCGTGAGAGTAGAGAGTTCAGAAGTTTTTTTTTATTTTTTATAACAGATGAAATGGTGATCCATTTGCACTTTCTCTCGTTCCGAGCCGTGGTAGTTGTAGTACAGTTCATTTGAGCACTTGAGGTTGTATGATGTAGGTGGGAAGGGGGCAGCAGTATGGAAAAGTTTTCACCTGTGTTCTTTGCTGCGGTGGCACCAGGTGGGTGCGAGCAAGAGTGGCTGTTGGTGGTTCTTTCCAGTGGTAAGGGCGCGTCAGTCGAGGCAGATCTTGTTGTTGCTGGTGACAGTATACCAGCTTCTGTGGGGGTTCCATCGCTTCCAGAACTCGCTGAGGGTCGCCGTCCTGTGAGCTTCTGTGTAGTCTGCTTGCAGTCGGGCGGTGACTCTGTTCTTGAAGTGATGGACCAGTCGGGTGCTTGCTGGGGGTTCGGTGAGTGGGGTGTTGTTAGTGTGTTGGAGGTAAAGTTGGTAGATGATGTATTTGGCGAGGACGAAGAAGTAGGTGCAAGTTGTGGAGGCGTGAGGTGCGGTGGGTGCAGCGTTGAGGTATTGATAGTGTTCTATCTTGTGGGTGATGGGCCAGACCTTGGAGGCCATGGTGAACATCAGGTGGAACAGCGGGAGAAGGACGGGGCAGTGAATGTATGTGTGGTGAAGTGAGCCCAGCTCTGCGCAGAAAGGGCAGAGGGGTGTGTGGTGAGTATGTTCATCTGGTGAAGCGTGCCTGGGACGGGTAGGCGGGAGTGGAGGAATTGCCACTGAATGTTGGTTTCGTGTGGGTGGTGTGGAGGAAGTGGTACAGTTGCTTGACACTGAGAGAATGTACCAGGAGGGCGCCTGTGGGGGTGTCAAGTGTGAATGGGAGGGAGATAGGCACAGACTGAATAGTGCGAATGCCATTAGGAGAGACGAGGAAAGGGAAGAGAAGACGGAGAGCGTCTTTGAGGGTTGTAAACTTATAGTTGTTCGAGTTGGAGCCGGGCAGGGTGGGGGCGAGCTCAGAGACATGTTTCCAGGATAGGTTAGTGTTCACAAGTTGGTGGACAGTGACTATCCCTGCCCTGAGCCAAGTGGGGATATGGAAGAAAGAAAGGTGGGGGGTGGAGGAGAGAGGAGAAGAAAAGTGGTTCAGAGAGTAGTTCGAGGGTGGAGGTGGGAGGGACCCTGATGATAGGAAGAGAGCGGAAGAGGGTGATGGCTTCGTGGTAGGTCGGGGAGAGCCTAGTAGGAACATAGGGATAGTGGTCCATAAGAAGGAAAGTAGAGAGGGTGAGGGAGGGGTTCCGCGGGGAGGAGAAAACATCGAGGAGAGTCGAAACATCAGGGTTGGTGGAGGTTAGGGCAGAGAAAAAGGAGATAAGTCTGACTGCTTTCTACCTGAGGCGGACGTCGAAAAGTGCGAGTCCTCCGTGGGAGATGGGTCTGGTAAGGGTTTCTGCAGTGGTCCAGTGGTGCTTGGACCAGATAAAGTTGGTGAGGACTCTGGTGATGTCGAGGAGGACGTGGGAGGGGACAGGCGTGTTAGTCCAGGAGAACTGGACTTGTGACATGAAGAGGTTATTTGCAATGATGGCACGACTGTGGAAGGAGGTGCAGAATTTGGCTTGTGCCCACCAGCCTGCCGTCTGCTTGAGTTTCCGAATGAGAGGGGGCCAGGTGGCTGCGTCGGTGACGAGTCGCTTTCCAATGTGAACACCGAGGAGGTGTTGACTGTCGAAGGACCACTGGGCGGCGCAGGGGGCGTCAACTCTTGAGGCCCAGGATCCGCACCACAGTCCGGTGCTTTTACTAAGGTTGAGGGAGGCACCGGAGAGACTGACGTACTCGTCATACAAGGAGAGGAGGAGGGGTAACTGGTTGTTTCGCCGTATGATGAAGGTTGCATCATCGGCGTAAGCAGCGACATGGATGGCATGGTGCCGATGGCTGGCGAGCTCAATGGGGTGGCAGTAGGCTAAGGCAGTGCGGACGGAGCGGAGGAAGGGCTCGAAGCAGAGAGCAAAGAGTTGTCCAGAGAGGGGGCGCCCTTGGCGGATGCCTTTCCGGAAAGCGATAGGCGCGGTGAGAAAGGTCCGCGTTCTGACGTGAACAACTGCGCTGCTGTAAAGGGTGAGGAGGATGGTGGAGAAAGGGGTTGGGAAGCCGAAGCCCTGGAGGACTTCGGAGAGGTAGCGGTGGGACACATTGTCGAAAGCTTTCCTCTGGTCTAAGTTAAGAAGAGCAAGGGGTTCCTTGAGGGTGTGGGCAAGGTGAGTGATGTCACGGAGAACGTGGATGTTCTCGTGAATGGACCTGGACGGGATGGTGTAGGATTGGTAAGGGTGAATCAGGGAGGGGAGTACGAGGTTGAGTCTCGTGGAGAGAGTTTTAGCAAGGATTTTGTAGTCCAGGTTCATGAGACTGATGGGGCGCCAGTTGTTCAGGTCAAGAAGCGAGCCTTTCTTGGGGAGGAGAATGATGTGGGCGGTCGTGAATTCCTCTGGGACGGTGTTAGAGGTTGAGATAGCAAGAAAGCACGCCAGGAGGAGAGGCAGGATGAGAGAGGAGAATTTCCTGTAGAAAACAGCAGTTAGACCGTCTGGCCCCGGGGAGCCAGACTGGTTAAGTTTGAGAAGGGAAGATAGAATCTCTTGGTGAGTGAAAGGGGAGGAAAGCGAAGTGTGGAGGTGGTGGAGGACTTGAGGTAGGGACTGGAAGAGGTTATCAGGGGTGTAGGGGGAGCATCGTAGGGGTATACATAGTAGTGAAGTAATTATTCACATGGGTGCATAAATCGTGGGGATCGTCGGTGGTGGTACCATTGGGGAAGGAGAGGGAGTGAAGAGAGGTGGAGTGTTTCTGCTTCCTCTCTAGGTCAAGGAAGTGGTCCTGCGGGTAGGCGACGGTGCTGAGATGGAGTAGCTTCATCCGCAGGATTGCTTGTTGGGCAAGTGGTTCCAACGCTCTCTGGAGTTCAGCTTGGTGAATGAGAAAGGAGTGGGAGGTGATGTCAGTGAGGTTGAGGAGAGCTCGGAGGTTGTCGGTGTGCATGTGTAGTGGGGTCCTGCTGGTGAAGGAGGTTTTCTTGGACAGGAGGCGGATCTTAGCTTTGGTGGTGAGCCAGTGTTAGATGGGGCAGTTTGTGGTGGGGAGGGAGGAGATGGCGTCCTGGAGGATGTTGGTGATGGCTGTGCAGTACGTGGTGTCTTTGAGTAGTTCTGGGTCGTAGGTCCAGTGGCGAATGCTGCGAGTGTGGGTGGGTGAGAGGCGGATGGTGAGGAGGATGGAGCAGTGGTCCGAGGAGGCAGTGGGGGTGTGTTCTACTGCAGAAAGGGTGGGGAGGAGATTTCCGGTGACGTAGAATCTGTCTAGTCGGGCTGCGGCGGAGGCTGCCGCTGACGGAGATCTCCAAGTGAAGGTTCGATGTGAGGGGGAAAGCTCACGGTATGCGTCATGGAGGGTGGTGTCATTGACTAAGTTAGCGAGCAGTCCCGCCGTGGAGGCGTTGCGGTCGGTTTCGGAGGATCGGTCGACGGTGGCGATAAGCACGCAGTTGAAGTCTCCTCCGAAGGTGATGGTGGAGTTGGGCGGCAAGGAGTTGAAAGCAGTGCGAAGGTGCTGGAAAAGAGTTGTGACTAGGTGGGTGTGGTGGGGGACGTAGATATTGAAGATGTGGTAGGTCTTCTGTTGGATAGTGAGAACAAGGTGCTGCAGTAGGTCACGGTAAAGTGGCGTGACGGAAACGGCGCTGAGAGTGGGTAGTAGTTGTTGGTGTATAGTGATGGCAATGCCACCGTGCTGGGTGAGACTGTGTGAGTGGTGAAAAGTGTATGGCCAGGGACGCCATCTGGTGTAGTTGGTGTTGGGTGTGCAGTTGGTTTCTTGTAGTAGGAGGACGTCAGCGTTGAGTGATTCTAGGTCTTCAAAGGCGAGGGCATTGGCCAGCGGGTTGGCCATGCCTCTGCAGTTGAGGCTGGCAATTTTAAGTGTGTGTGTCATGGACTGGATGTATGTCTTCTTTGGAGCTTAGGCTTTTGAGGTAGTTGATTCGTGATTTGAGGGAGCGGAGCCAGGGTTGCATTTGTGTGCGTTGAGAGAACTCTTTTTGAGCCCAGGTGGAGAAGAGATGGAGCTGGGGCACAGCAAGGGTTACGGAGGAGTGTTGTGTTTGAAGGATGAAATGATGATCCATCTGCTTGGGCATGGGTATAGTGAGGAGGCGGGCGAGTTCAGAGCGCGGAATGGGCCCGTCGATGTTTTGGGCCGCATCTACTCTCTTCATTAGGTCGGAGGGAGTGAGCGAGAAATCTCCTGGGAGTTTCCTCTTGGTGGCCTGAGATCTTCCTGGTGAGGTTTCAGAAGAGATCCTGAACCACTCGTTGCTTTAGGTAGGAAGGTTGTGGAAGGCGTAGGCGAAGTCTTCGTCTCCAGTGGGGGACCTTTCCCTGTAGGCGGGGTAAGAAGCAGGCCTCTGCCTGGAGGGCGACCTCTTCCTAGAGGTTGACCTCTGCCTGGAGGGCGACCTCTTCCTGGAGGTTGACCTCTGCCTGTGGGAGCGGGGCTGCTCACCTTGGGAGGAGGCGTCGCTGTGCTCATTTTCTGGGGCTGTCCTTTTCGTGTAGGGGACTCCTCCTGTTGGTTTGGCTTCGCTCGAGGTTCAGGGTCCCCTGTCAAGTGGGGAACTCGTCTCGGGGGTTTATTGTAGTGGAGCTATATGCTGGCACTACAGTTGAGTCGCTTCCAGGGGTGGGAGTGTTGGTCGGTTGAGGAGCCGTGTTGGTCCTCGGTGAGGCGCCCAATTCTCTGCCAGCGTCTTGCTGCGCCACTTCGCTATCCTTGGGCTCCTGGAGGAGGGCAGTAGTGGTCTTGTGCTTAGAAGCTGGTTTTGGAGCCTCGGATGGTGGTGAAAGGATGTCAGGTTCGGCGGTTGCATCCTCTTCAGTCCCTGAGTGTTCCATCTGGGTGGTGCTGGGTTCCTTGGGCTTCTTGGGGCCATTTGTCTGCTGAGAGGGGGTGTTCGTCAGGTGGGGGCATTTTGTCTTTTGGTGCCCGAACGCCTTGCAGGAGTAGCAGTGAAGGGCGGTGACCAGATCAATTGAGTGGGTGCGTGTCCCAACAGTTATGACGATCGTGTCGGGGCACGATTCGATGGCTTCGTCAGTGGGGAAGATGAGTTTGTCTTGCCGCCTCAGTCCTTTGATGTGCTTGTCTTCGTTGTCTCTTGGTGCCGCGGACAAGGTTGAGATTCCGCCTATGACTCGGCCGCACTGTGCCAGTGCCATCATAAGAGCGGAGTCTCAGACCTCTGGTGAAACAGGGTAGAGGTATGCCTGTATAGGGCGATCCGGGATGGAGTCCGATTCTAGGTGGTGTGGTCCGATGTTTGTCCCGTGTTGTAGCACTTTCTCAACGTGGGCTTGGGTAGAGAGGTAGGCGACAATGGTTCCTTTCCTGCGTGCCATGTGGGTTATGGCAGAGGCGGGAAGTGACTTTTTCAGGGCCGTGGAGTAGTGTTTTAAGGGTGTATCCCTTAGGGAGTCGAATACTACTCCGAGGCGTAGCTGTGCTAGGAATTTTTGACCTGCTGTGGACTGTTCTGGGATTGTGACAGTCAAAGTGTTTTTATTCCTGGTTTCTGTGGTTTCCAGGTGGGTTTCAGGCGCACTTGATCGGTGGGAGTCGCTGGTCACCGCTGCAGCAAACGTCTTGTGCTGAGAAGGGGGCTGCTCGCTGTTTGCCGACGCGGCGCTGGGTTTGTTTACTTTGGCAGTTGCCGTCCCTTCAGTGTTGCCAGATGAAATTCTCAAAAATCAGTAGATTTCATCCTAAAAAATCAGTAGATTAGTTTAAAAATCAGCAGATGTTTGTTTCGCTACAATACACAATGCACCGCTATCGCAATGATCTAAAGTAGTTCTGATCACATAATTGTATTTTCCATTTAATTTCCTTTCTTAAAAGGCAATCTTTAGCTTTTCTGCTATGATCTATAATGTAAAGTCTAATGAAATGGGTCAAAACTATAGGTCTTTGGTTAACTGAACTGTAGAACCCACACTGTCGGAATTTGAACAGAAGAGTTGTTCTAATCTTATTATCAACACTATTGCTATCATAGATGCTGGCTTTCATTTTTTCTGCCAAGCAATTTCATCCGTCAAAGCTGTGCTATGAAGAACTTAAAAGCATAACCTTTGCATGCAGCAATCAACACGCGGTTTTTAAAGAAAGTATGTTTCTCTGATTTGTCTTCATGATATTTATCATAAAAAACAAAAAATCCTTTCTACTACAGCCCTTGAATGAAGGAAGAATAACAAACATGCCACGAATTTCGACAATGATGGAAAGAGTATACTTCCGTCACGAATGTGTTATTATTTCGCACATGACCAAAAATGATGAACACGTACATTAGAGTGCACTACATTTCAAGATCAGTATTTCGAAGCATTTTCCGTTCATTGTCCAGTATTTGAATCTCAGTTGGAGGAATCACACTCAGAAAGAAAGAAACTAAAGCAGCAACTCATGGAAATTTCTTTCCCAGGACACTGACAGGGGTAACAACATCCAAATATTGCATAATGCATTTTTAGCATTATCAGAAAATAAAAACTTTTGGTTAAGTTACCCTGTTAAAATGTAAGAGAAAAACAAACTACTGTTGACAATTCAATAAAACAACAATGAACTACAAACAATTGTATGAACCAATAACGCCTACCAACCACGTGTCAACACAAATTATCCACCACTACCTATCAAGAAGGCCCTAGAGCGCAGTGGTCTAAGCGCTAGTTTTTGACCATTCATCCTAGATGGATCCAGGTTCGACTCTCTGTGATGCATACATGGGTGTTGTGTATTCTTAATGACACTGGTTCTCTCTCTCTCTCTCTCTTCTGGAACTAGTAGCCCTACATTAAAGGTGGCCGACGGCTTATAGCCCATCGAGTTGTTCATGGTGTTTGTTAAAACAAAACATGTTTCCCTAGCTCTACATCAGGAATCGTAGCAGTTATGGATATTTCTCATTCAAGGAACAAGAGCATTGTAGCCTATCAATATCAATTATGACAATTATCCGTTTGTACACAAATATAATACCCAAGTTTACCAACCATTTCAAACAGATTATTAGATCCTGTTAAATATTCTTTTCAAAATATTAAAAGACATTATGTAAAACTCGATATGTTTAATTGAATTCTTCAACAGTATCACTAAAAGCGTTCCGAAAAATTATAATTTAATGAAACATGGAAAAATCAGTAGAAATAAGGAGTTTATCAAAAAAAGTCACTAAATGTGTGAAAAAATCAGTAGATCTACTGATAAATCAGTAGGCCTGGCAACCCTGCGTCCCTTCGATGCGCGTAGCCTGGGAGCGAGGAACTGGTAACTGGTTTGCTTTGCTGTCGGAGGTCGACTGCGGAGCGGCAGCCAATGAGCGCTCACCGCCAGAGGCGTGAGCTTCCTTTGCAGCAGGAAGTTGCGTGGCAGGTTGGGCTGCGGATGAGGCTGGTGGATCTGCCATCGCTACTCCCCAAGTAGGGTTAGCTTGCTCTGCCCATGTACCTGTGGTGTAGTGGTTATCACTTCCGCGTGTTAGGCGGATGTGATAACCACTACACCACAGGTACATGGTTTACAGGTTTGTTTTGCTTAATAAAAATTAAGATTCAGTGTGTGTTCCTGTAGTTCATCATAAAGTACGTAAAACAAATGCTGATTCTGTCGGATTTCGTGAAAGCTCGATTGATTAGTTTGACCTATGGAGGCCGATTGTAGTTTTGGGTTTGGATTACAATGTAGCGACGACCGAAATCAACGTCAGGCGTGATCTGTGTGGAAAATTTCAAACTCGAATGAATAGTTTGATCAATAGACGTCATCGGCGCCGACTTAAAAAAATACTGGGGGTTCAGAAAATTTTAAATCGAATTACCCATGCATTTTTCAAAGGATTTAAGTCTAATTTAAATTTAATTCAGTCAGATTATCTGGCACAATAAGACGCCTGAAATGTTAAAATAAAGCAAATTATAGTTAATTACACAAAATATATTTTTCTCTAAATACGTAATTAATTATTTCATTTATTTTCTTTTTTGTGGGCGCAAAATCATTTTATACAATACACATATACTGGGTAATATACTGATTTCATTGTCCCGTTCCGCCAATCTGTCTTGGCTCCACGGGGACTTGTTGAGCACCTTGGATGTTATTTTGAAATGTTGCGACAATTATCCTGCCTTGAGACGCGGTTCGGACCCTGGCCACCCCAATGGCCCAGAGACCAGCCCGTGGTGACGTGCTGGCAGGCGACCTAGAATACCTTGTCTGGGTTCCCGCTCTGTCTGGCGGGATAGGTCGTTTCTTACTGTTTCGCTGACTGGAAGATTCCTTGCCCTCGAACTTTTTTTTTTTTTTTTTTTTGGGGGGGAATAATTTCCCTTTATTTTCTTTTTCAAACACCTACACACATGTATACACTGTCCTCATGCTTAGGACTTACAACATCAAGAGATAGCAAAATTTATTTACAGAATATTTACATTGGTGGTTTCTTCGTCTGCTTTCCCACAGACTTCTACCCTCATTCATCTTCCGATTCGCTTTCGGTGTGCACGTTCACCTCCTGCGTTTCGGTCCCCGTTTGATTGGGGAAGATGGTATGTTGCTGGAGGGTTAGCCTTTCAACCAAGGCTATTATCCCCCTCCTGTTAACGGAAGATTGGATGAGCAGATCCAATCTTCGCGTTCTTTGCACACCTGGGATCAGTGTGTTTATCCATTCGGCGAAGCCACTGCATTCAAGTACGCAGTGTTCTATGCTTGCCGTTCTCTTTCCACAGGGACAAGTGCAGTTCCTGATGGCAAATCTGCCTAGGTATTCAGGGCTGATGCCATGGCCACTGAGTACTTGATTCAGGAACTTATTTGTCTGTGCTCGTTTGGTCGAGACTTTCGGAAACACTCTGTGTGTCTTCCACCCTGTCTCTCCCGTGTCCCATCTGACCTGCCATTCGGTCATGGTCCGACGTGCTAGTGCTGCGCGAATGCACCTTCGCGGCGTTCTGCATTGCACGTCGACCGTCTCTTTCAGCGTGGCTGCCTTCGCCAGCTGATCTGCCCTTTCGTTTCCTAGGGTTCCGACATGGCTTCGTACCCAGTGGAAACTAACTGCCCCATCTCCCTCTGCCCTCAAGAGGGTTTTGATCCTCTGGACGATGGGGTTTCTTCCCCTGAATCTACTCAGAGCCTGCAGTGCTGCCTCACTGTCCGAGTAGAGTTTTATTCTTTCTTCACTACGCCTGGGGAGTGCCCAGGTGAGTGCCATCTCTATCGCCAGAAGTTCTGCCTGGAAGACAGAAGCGTTCTGCGATAATTTCACGCTTCCTGCAGTGGCTTCGTTCCCGTCCGAGAACGCACAGAAGCCTGCCCCCACTTGTCCCTTCAACTTTGAGCCGTCCGTGAACAGCTCATGCCCAACTCCCGTGGGTTTCTCCTTGTCCCACGGTGGGCAAATTTCCTCGGCAGGGTGGATCTGCCAGTCCACACTTTCCATCTCCATGTCGGAGGCTCGATGCGGCGCACCGAGAAGGTAGGCGTCCTCGCCTGACCTTAGGCAGTGCATTGCTGCCTCCCTTTCCACTACTAGGTCTGCCGGCTCGCACCCCGCCAGCACTTGGAGTGCTAGGGTTGACGTTGTGCGAAAACAACCGGTTATCCCCAGTAGGGCCAACCTTGTAAAAGTAACAAAAGCATTCGTTGTAAAAGTAACAAAAGCATGTAAAATTTCTTTTTAGGTGTTTCACCAGTTTTAAAAATGCCAACAAACTTTTTCTTCAAATGATTTCCGAGTTAAAATCTTGTATTCAGTACTTTAAAGAATCCAATGTACCCTTGGAAAATGGTTTAATCCCTGTAAATTAAAAGTTTAGTGTTGCGGTTATATGAACATGGCAAGATAATAGAGATAATTGGAAAATTAATATTTAAGTTTGAAGTCTAAATACGACTCAATTTTTGTCACCCGAAGGTTAGACTTAGTTGCTTACCTTATTTTTTCAAAGTCAAAAAAAATATTTTTCTTCGTAAATCATGTCGTTGGATAAATTCATCTGCAACTTCTTTTTCTACGATGCTTGAGGCCAGTTCTTGAAGGCCCCATTTCCAAATAAATCATTCTGTAAGTTGAAATGTGGACATATATTTCAACTTTCAGATAAATTTGGACGAGAACGCATCTGAAATACCCTTGCCGAAGAATTGCTTTGGCTCTGTGCTAGCCTGTGGATATGGGTATGGGGATGATGGACTATCACAATGGATAGGCCTACTCGTGCCTTCTTCAAGATTAAAACAGGAGAATAGACGCAGCGCTCCAAGTCAAACGACTAACGTCTAACTGTAGTTTGTTAGCTGTAGTTAAATTAATTTATAACGGCGTGATTGTTTCGCCGGCACCTCTCTCTTTTTCTCTCTCTCTCTCTCTCTCTCTCTCTCTGTTTAAGGAGCTAACTTTTTGTAATAGGGGTAGGAATAAAGCTTAAATGAAGTTATCGATTATTATCCATAAGTCCCCAAATATTTTTTCTTCCTTCAAAAATTCCAGACAAAAAAAATACCAGAAAGTGGGCCACTTCTCGAGTGGTCCACCGGGAAATGCCCCGGTATCCCGGTGGGCAGATTCGCCCCTGACGACTGCACAAAGGCAGTAATGCAAGGACAGGGCCGGATGGAGCCTTTGCGGGGCCCGGGGCGAAATTTCATTGCAAGGTCCCGGAGCAAAATTTAGTTGCACTAGGAAATACATCTCAAATTTTAATAAAGTCGTTACATGAAAGATGTCCTTAAAGAATACACAGGATGTGAAACCCACAGATCTGCCTGTGGTGGCGACGAATTCGCATACCTCTGCTCCGGAGCTGAATGCTTTACCGATTAAGGTACACCGACGGAATACTTCAAAACGAAAACTATCGTAAAGACAAAGAGATTATCTCAAAGTAGCATTTGCTTTAAGCTCAAGAAAAAAACCAGAATATGCATTGAAAGTTCAGAGAGAGAGAGAGTAAAAACTATTAAAATGTACGATTTTCTTTCGAGGAGATGGGTTGAGGTTGTATTTTCACTTATTGTATAAAACTTGCTTCACAAAATGACAAAAAGCTACGCACGTAGCGAAAATTTTTGGATTGCGAATGTTTTAGTGTAGAAATAAATTCGTATAAATAGTTTTTTCTCTTGATACATGTTTTAGTGATTGATTTTTAATGCAAAATGGAGTAACTGACAAATTAGTGACTTCTTAAACTTTTATACGCGCTCACATGTGATTGTTTTAAGAAAAATTCCAGTAATGTTTTTAAAGTCACTGAACACATGGCCTCCATGTGTAGCCCAAAACCCACTTTGATATAGTTGTTTTTTATTTTATTTAAATTTAAGTAGCTGGTTTGCACGCAAATTGTTAAATATATAAAAGCAAGGGCTACAAAATGATGATATTAAATTTGCGATATCACGAATTCGGAAAATATCAAGGTCGTTACAATAATCACTTGAAATCTACAGATCTCCGTATTTGTACGGCGAAGGGCGTTAAGCTATTCGAAAACTGGGGGATTGGAAACAAACAAACAAACAAAACTTAAAAAAAAGAAATTTTTTTAAGGGCCTAAAACGGAACGCTTCGCTTTTTCTTTTGCGTGAAAAGAAAAGATCTACTAAGTAAATAAGAACAATGTGTGCATTTTTTTTTTAAATCCTAAACACAGAATTGGGATACAGCGGGGAAATTCGTATTTACCGAAACGAGAACTGTTTTATTAACGCACAGCAGCAAAAAATTGGTACTTTCCATTAAAATACCCAAAAATCTTTAGCACCAAACATTTATTTCAAACTGAAGAGAAGTTAATGCATCTTTTGGCAGCAAAAACTACAGTATTTTAACAAATAAAAAAAAAGTTCATTCAAAAGAAAATTTCCGGAATTTTAAGTTTTTTCAAATTAGTTGAGCGAGAAATTTAGATATTATGAAGAATTTCATTTAAAATTTCCTTTTCTTTCACGCTGCGAACTTTGAGATGAAGAAACGTGAAAAATTTCTCTTTGAAAAGCGAAGTATTTCAACGATTAGAGTGAAAAAGCTCGACGGGTTGATTTTGGAAAATGTAAATTAACTTATCCCAACCATTGACAGTTTAGTTGCAAATGCACATACAGTTAACGAAATTCATTGACAAAGTCGTCGGTTGGTTCCCACTGTCGAACTTCATTGACAAAGCCACGTGGGGCCCTTTCGGTCAACAGCCCAGTCCTAAAGTTTCAAGATCTTTCTAAACTTCAGTTGTAAAAACAAAAACGCCCCCTGGTGGGCTTGAACCACCAACCTTTCGGTTAACAGCCGAACGCGCTAGCCATTGCGGCACGGAGGCCATGTTGTTCGTGTTTCATTGTTGCTTATTGTGTATTTCCCTCTGTCCGAGTTTCTAACTAAAATTTTTTGTTCTTAAACTGCGGGGCCCCTTACAGGCGCTAGGCCCGGGGCCACCGCCCCGGTGGCCCCTATGGTCCAGCCGGCCCTGTAGCAAGGGTACATTGATGCAACAACAACAGTTAAAAGCAAATAATTAGCATACAGACGCAGTAAGAAAACAACGATGCAGAACAGGACTATGCATGATAAGGCACAGAAGCCATGGTGCCTAGAGACGGAATAACATAATAATGCAACAAGTTAAATTGCACATCCTCAGATGACATACATGTAGTGTAATACAGGATCCAAACACAGTGATACACGTTAGAGAAAACAAGGCGCCACCGAGCACAAAGAGGACATTCACAAAGCTGTCAAAATATTTGACGATCAGATTTCGCGATCACAAAATGTCAAAGAACATGGATCTATATCTTTCCCGATCTATGTGGCCTGCATAAAATTTTACTATTACCTCTTTTTCTTCTTCATTTGTATATTGTCAAATGACAAATTTTTCTATTAATTGAAGAAGCTTAATTGAAGTAGAACCCATTCGGAAAACCAAGCAGGACGAAACATTATCCAGCATTTCATAAAATATTTTGGTAATTTTCTTTCGGAGAATTAAACCGAAATACATTGGCTCCATCATCTATTAAATTTATCAAAATAACTTTGATAAATTTAATTCGCATCGGAAAGGATTCAAAATACATGCTTTGCCGCCGCGGTGGCCTAAGCGATGGCTTCTGATCATTCGTCCGAAAGGGGTCCGGGTTCGAATCCCGTGAAGCATGGATTTTGCGTTTGTCTTACGGCGCTGGCTCTCTCCCTTCCCTGGAACCAGTGACCCCAAATTAGGGACGGGCGACTGCTTATAGCCCATTGAGTTGCTCACGGTGGTCGTTAAACCTCCAATCAAAAAAAAAAAAAGTCAATGGAACCGGTATGGAAAACAATAGATCTGACGAAGGAAAAGATTTTCAATCGGTTTTTTAATCCCTCAGATATTGCTGTAAACCGAATCGTGAGCTTACGAACTTTTAGCAACAGAGATAACGACAAAAATAAGATGTGACTTTACGTCCCCTGGTGGGAAAACCATACATTATTTTAGGAAGAAAGTATTCTCAAAAGGTTTATCCATATAAGCGGTACCGGTCCAAGAAAAAAAAAAAAATCTGTCGAGTTTTCAGGAGCCCAGATTTTGCAACAAATACTTCAGAAGCAGAAATTAACACTTATGACCCCTGGTGGCTAAACCATTCTTTACCAAGCATTAGAAATTATGTGAAAAATATTTTCCATCAGGTCTTGTATGCGATACAGGAAGAGTTTTTCAAATCAGAGCTTTAGGAGCAGAAATAACGCAGAAAACGCAATTTACCTTTGTGCCCCCTAGCGGAAAGTCTATGATATACTTGAAAATTTTGAATTTATAGGAAAAACATTTCGCATCGGAAACACTATCCAACAAAGAAGGAATTTTTCAAATCGTACTCTTAGAAGTAGAGATATTAAGATATACATCTGCGCCCTCTGGCGTAGAAACAATGCATTATTTCAAGAAGAAAATATTTCTAAAAGGTTTGTCGACATGAGTAGTATCGGTCAACAAACGACTTTTTTTTCAATCGGGATTTTAGAAGCTCATATTTTGCTGCAAATACAACAGAAGCGAAAATTAAGACTTACGCCACCTGGTGGCCAAACTATTTTTTTAGAAAAATTAGAAATTATGTGCAAACCATTTCCTATCAGGAGCTGTATCCGGTGCAGAAAGAATTTTTCAAATCGGAGATTTAGAAGCAAAGATATAGGGGGAAACGCAATTTACCTCTACGCCCACTAGCGGAAAGTCTATGAATTATTTGAAAATTTTGAAATTATATGAAAAACATGTCACACGGAAAACACTATCCAACAAAGAAGGATTTTTTCAAATCGGACTCCTAGAAGTAGAGATATGGACAAAAAGAAGATGTACATCTACGCCCCCTGGCGGAGAAACTGTGCAGTATTTTAAGAAGAAAATATTCCGAAAAGGTTTTTTGATATGAGTGGCATCAGTCACGAAAGAATTTTTTCAATCAATATTTTAGAAGCTCCGATTTTATGGCAAATACATCAGAAGTAAAAATTAACACTTACGCCCCCTGGTGGCCAAAGTATTCTTTACCAAAAATTTGAAATTATATGCAAAAAAATTTCCATCTACAGATGTATCCGCTGAAGAAAAAAATTTCAAATCGGAGTTTTAGAAAAAGAGATATCGGGAAAAATGTAATTTACTTTTACGCCCTCTAGCGGAAAATTTATGCGTAATTTGAAAAAGTAACTATATCTATAATACTCTTCGACATAAATGGAATCGAAAGATTAAAAAATTATTCAATCGGATGTTTCGAAGCAAATATGTGGAACAAAACGTATTTTTGAATTCGACATCATCTGCATTTACGCCCTCTACTGGCGAAATTGTACAACGTAAAAAAATAAAATAAATAAAGGATTGTCATTTGCGTATTTCAAGCTTCCGAATGCAAAAAAGAATTTTTCAAATTGGACTAACAGTTGCAGAGATATCGTGGGTACAGGCAGACGGACGGACGGACGGACGGACGAACCGATAACAGAAGCACGATCTTTTTTTACAAAAGACGTGCTAAAAACAACACCGTTTTCACGGTCATTGTAATCCAAGTAAATGTTGATTTCCATACCTCTTTATAGCCGCCCCAGTGAATTTCTTTACATGCCGTTTTCTTACCACGCTTTGGAGTTGGTGCAATACTCACACTTTCAATAACATTTTCTGCACTTTCGTTATTGCATTGAGCAGAAGGAACAACGAACTGCCTCTCCGGTATTTCTTCTGCTGCTGCGGGATCTTGTCTTTTCGTCGTTTTGATCACAAATTTATCCATATTAGGCAAAATATCAACATCGGGTAACCCCACGCCCACAGATATCACACACGATAATGACCTTATATTCGAAAACTCAGCAGCGAAATTTCCCTGCCGTCGAACGATATGAGAAAGTCCTAGTCGTAAAATCTACGTGGGTCAGATTTCCATAAACCGCCGACTTTTGGGAGTGGTCTGTGATCCTGATGACAGAGTGGCTTAAAAGTCGCGTCGTTCTTTGACAATCAGAATGCTAGGGGGCTGACCCCTTAGATGAACCATAGAAAAACATACCCCGGTAGTTTTACGTTTGCTACCGAAATACTGAGATGTGCCCCCCCCCCCCCCCACACACACACCCGGCTTACTTTAAATAGAAGCTAGCTGAAATAAAAGTCAGTTTCCACCAGGGCTTGGGAGTACCCAATTGAGAAAGACACCGGTTAATTGCAGGGACAGCAGTACGTCACCATAGCAACACAGCAGTAGGGTCCAATAAAATTCTCAACTTCCTTCTTTCTTGTAAGGATATCAGTTGTCTATTTAGCTTCAAAAACACGTTATTGTCATTTGTAATAGGGGGAATAATTTTTAATTACCCTGTATAATATATATTTATATATATTACATATATTAGCTAACAATGTTATGTTTCGAAGAGAGAATAATTATCTCAAAGGACTACGTCACTTGCATGTTTCTGATCGCTCTGATCATAATTACTTCCAACACTCTCACATTTCATACAATTTGGACTCGGAAATGAATTTTGTAAGATTAAGATTAACGGTAGCTACAGAGAGAGACAGAGAGAGAGAGAGGAAATCGCTTTTTTAAAGGTATTTTTGCATACTGACACAAAAATTGAAGTTCAATACCATTTGTAACTTAAAGTAAAAAGTCACTGCAATAAATCGCTTATAGCTATAATTCCGCCGTTATAAATGAATTCTTTTTTCGTATATGTAGCCTAATGACTGTATACTGATGACTTAATTATGTTTATACTGCGTTTTAATCGTTATAAGCGAGAAATACTGCTTAACATTTTATTAGCATAGCCTATGAAATAGATATATGATTCTCATTATGTATCGGTTTTTAATCCATATGCTCGAAACATTTCATCAGTACGTTCGATACATTAGTCAGTCTGATATATCGATTAAATGTTCACTGAACTTTTTTTACGGATTTCAATTCTTTTAGTTTGTATTATGAGTTGGAGACAACCTCTGAGTTTGAAAGCTTTGGCCAGGGTTTCTTTGATATGCTTGTTACAATTCAAATTGTGATCCATAATAAGGCCTAAGAATTCGGTTGCACCAGTCATGTGTTCTAATAGTTTAAATATTTAGGGAGGGGCTCTAAGAAGAGATGGGTGGTCTAAACAAATCCCACCCTAGTCTACCTGTAGCGTCGCGCCTGGAGAAATTCCAAGGATGATTTAAAATCAATTTAAGGCTTTAAACAAGCGTACAAAAGCTTGCCCGGCTAGCTCAGTCCGTAGAGCACGAGACTCTTAATCTCGAGGTCGGCCGTTTCTTATTGAAAATGTGCGTTTAAATCGCAGTTGATTCGTTTGAAAGCTAAATTCTCGATAATAGAAAGGTACCATTAGCACGAAAAGGAAACTGAAATATTAATGTCTGTGAAATAACAATATTCGTTTACTACATGAATATTGTTATTTCGCAGACTAAAATATTTGTTTTACTACAGGTGTTCTCAAAAATCTACATGCCGTATATTTGTAGGAGTGTTTGTTTGACACTGGGAATGACAGAAATTATATCCATATTTACATGAATCAACGATAAAAATAAGTAAGACATTTTCTTATGGAAATTATATTCTTATTTACATGAATCAATGATAAAAAAAATTAATTTTGTTATGTGTATTACATCCGTATTTACATGAAATACGATAAAAATAAGTAAGAATTTTTTTATGGAAATTATATCCTTATTTACAAGAATCAACGACAAAAAAAATTACGCAATTTTTTAAGGAAATTATATCCGTATTTATATGAATCAACGATAAAAATAAGTAAGAAATTTTTTTATGGGTTAGCGGCTAAGAGACTGCTATAAAATCGAGTTACCAATTTTACTGGCAAAGAAATATATACAAATAAATATATATGTTTTTCTCTCTTTTTCTGTCAGCCGAATGCTACGTCGTGCTATTTCTGAATTTAAATTGTTAAACTGCTTACTATATCACCATAATTATTTTTGTGTAATTTCCAGCTACCTGAATAACAAAAAAAAAAAAAAAAAAAAAAAACTGTTACGGGATTTAATTAACATTTTTTGCGTAAATGTGCTGCACAAGTTTAAATTCCAGCTTTTTTAAATACACAGAACGTGATTTCTCATTAACAGAAGCTAATTGGTAAAAAATAACGCAAAAATAAAAAGCTTAGAGGAACTGACGGTTTCGAAATAATTAAATGATTTTACAGAAATTGGAAGATTTAAATTTCATGGCTTTGCATTCAGAACGGTATGAGCAAAAAATGACCACTGAAAAAATGCCAATGGGGAAAATGCGCAGAGATAAACGCCCACAGAAAAAATTGCCGACTTTTCGAAAACAAGGGCAAATTCCCACATCTTGAAATTAGGAAAATACGCCAGCTTGACTGATGTTTTCTCACGTCTGTTAGAAACATGAAGTGCTTTTTAATTCCATGAAGAAAAATCCTAATTTAAACTAAGCAATCGAAAAAACTAATCAGAACATTTCCCCTGTTCAACTGCACAATGTTACCTAGAATTACAACGACATCGACGTTTAATGTGTTCCCAAAATGGCAGAAGAGGTTCATTGTTAGAAGGAACACAACGATCTTAATTTGCATCATCATCATCATCATCATTGTCAACCATTATCAATCCACTGCTGGACGAAGGTCTCCCCAAGTTTCCTCCACAACGGTCTGTCTTGTGCCAGTCTCCTCCATGTCACTCCCGCATATTTACGAATTTCATCCACCCATCTCCCGTGTGGTCTTTTTCTGGGTCTTTTCCTGTCCCTTGGAATCCAATCTAAAATTTCGGCTGTCCATCTATGGTCTGTCCTTCTGGCAGTATGTCCAGCCCATTGCCATTTCAGGGATTTAACTCTGATCATGATGTCTTCAACTCTCGTCATTTTTCGGATCCACGAGTTCCTCTTCTTATCTCTCCTGGTTATACCAAGCATGCACCTCTCCATGCTACTTTGAGTTGTCTGCAACCTTTGTATGTCTCTTTTAGTTAAGGTCCACGTCTCTGCACCATACGTAAGCACTGGAAGGATGCATTGATCAAACACTTTTCTTTTAAGACATAATGGCATATTGCTCTTGAAAATTATGCTGTTTCTTCCAAAAGCTCTCCAGGCAAGTTTTGTACGCCGATTAATTTCTTCATCAATGTGACCCTCACTTGATATCTGCTGTCCAAGATACGTATCTGTTATCTCCAGTTTTTCTCCATCAATCGATAAATCTTCATTTCTTGTAAAAGCATTGAACATCACTTTTGTCTTCTGAAAGTTCATTTTTAATCCCACTTCTTTACTCTTGTCAGCAAGTTCCTGGATCATACTCTGCAGCTCTGATGGGCTAGTTGCAAAAATGACTACGTCATCAGCAAAACGAAGGTGGGTTAGAAAATCTCCATTAATCTTTATCCCTTTGTTTTCCCAGTTCAGTGATTGAAAGACATTTTCCAATGTGGCATTAAAGAGCTTCGGAGATATGGTGTCACCTTGTCTCACTCCCTTTCCAATTTTTATGTGTGTTGTATTTTCAAACAGCCGAATCTTTGCACTTGCATTTTCATAGATGTTATTAATAATATTAATGTATGCATCTTCAATACCGCAGGATTTCAGAGCCGTGGTAACTGCTGATGGTTTCACCGAATCAAAGGCTTTTTCATAATCGATAAAAGCCATGCACAATGGAAGTTCATATTCCCTCGCTCTTTCAATTAGTTCTCTCAGTACGTGGATATGATCTATTGTGCTGTAGCCACTCCTGAATCCAGCTTGTTCTCTCGGTTGAGCCATGTCCAGTGTTACCTTCAAGCGGTGTGAAAGAACTTTAGTGAAGATTTTATAAACCACTGATAGGAGGCTGATAGGTCTGTAGTTCCTGAGATCCTCAATGTCACCTTTTTTATGTAGCAGGATCATTGTAGCATTGTTCCAATCCTCAGGAATCTTCCCTATATTAAGGCATCGAGTAAAAATTTGGACGAGTACTGTTTCAATTTCTCCACTTGCTTCTTGTATGATGTCTATAGTAATTCCATCTTCTCCTGGAGCTTTCCCCAGCTTCATGTTCTTGATTGCATGAGCAACTTCTGCTGTGAGGACTGGAAGAACTCTGTTACCTTTCATGATGTCTGGAGTACATGTATCATCCCTTTCATATAATTTGGAGTAGAAATCTTTCACTCTTGTCAAAATTTCGCCTCTATTTCTTGTTATAGAACCATAATCAGTTTTCTTCCCTTACTGAGATGTCCCTTTGCTATCTTAAGGCTTTGGTTGTTTTCAATTGCTTTCCTCACTAGCTCACAGTTGAATTTCCTTACGTCTTCAGTGATACTTTTTCGTGTTGTCTTGCATAGCTCTATATATTCCACTTTGGAAGTCACATCTTCTTTAGTTGTCCTCATCTCTCTTCTTTTTTGCATCAACATTTTGGTTTTTCCTGATAATTTGTTCACATGCAACTTGTTCTTAGACCCAGCTAATTTTGTTGCTGTTTCCATAAGAGCTTTGGTTACTTTTCTGTTAACTTCCGAAATATCCACTTCTTCCGATGTTAGGCCTTCTAAAGCAGAGAATCTGTTCTTCAGTTCCAACTTGAAAGTATTATGGTGTTTTTTAAGGTTGGTTATGTCAATACATTTTGTTTGTCTTATGAGCTTGCCACGTTCCAGTTTAGTGTTGAGGTGCATCTTACATCTCACCAATCTATGGTCACTACCTGTGTTGAACTTGTTCAGCACACTGCAGTCTTCGATGACGAATTTTTTGTTACACATAATAAAATCAATTTCACTTGTCGTCCCAATTGGATGTCTCCATGTCCATTTCCTGTGTGGCTTTTTCTTGAAAAAGGAGTTCAAGATGGAAAATCCTTCTGCCTCTGCAAACTCAACGAGAGTATTTCCACGCTGGTTTCTGTTGCCGTGACCGAATTTACCTACTGAAGTTTCATTCTGTTGCCGTTGCCCTATTTTTGCATTGAAATCTCCCATAATTATCTTCAAGTGCTGCTTACCTTTATTATTTAGATGACGAATTTCCTCATAAAATTCTTCAATTTCTTCTTCAGGATGACTTGTGGTGGGTGCATAAGTTTGAATAATCTGAGCCTGGTATCTTCTCGATAGTTGGATAACGAGTCGTGCAGCTCTGTCAGAGGAACTTTCAACTTCTACCACTTTATCCTTCAGTTTCTTGTTTATTATAAATCCAACACCACTAGTTCTGCCAGTATCTGTCCCACGATAATAGAAGAGATGTCCACTTTTCAGTTCAATGAGATCTTCTCCTTTTCTCCTTACCTCACTTAGCCCGACGATGTCCCACTTGATCCTTTGTAGTTCCTCTTCCAATTCAAGAAGCCTTGAATCAGAAGATAGGGAGCGTCCGTTATAGGTAGCCAAGGTCAGCCTCAAATGGCAGCCTAGTCCGGTCCTCCGGGGATTCTTAGCACCCTCTGCCTTCATGTCGCACTGGCCGCTGCCTTGGCCAGGTACATTCCAGCTGCCGGAGACTGAGGGCCAAGATTTAAGTTGTAGAGTCATTTTGGAGGTGTTTGGCCATAACTCACCACGCTGGCCAAGCGGGTTGGTGAGTGTGGGATAGCATTTCCTCTGATCCCGATGGTATAGTTATACCGCTATTGGCGGTCGTCAGAGCCCCTTTAGTGGGAACAGGATGCACCACGAGAAGGCGGGGTTGACATTTGTCAAGGAGAGGCTGTGATTTTACGCATCACCTGACCTTACATGGAATAAAATATTATCACGAGCAGTGGCACAGCCAGGACTTCCTGTTGGACGGGGCTATATATACATCATCATCATCCATTATCAGTCCACTGCTGGATGAAGGTCTCCCCAAGTTTCTTCCACAATTGTTTGTCTTGAACCTGTCTCCTCCATGTCACTCCAGCATACATTCGAATTTCATCCATCCATCTCCCGTGGGGTCTTTTTCCTGTCCCTCGGAATCCAATCTAAAATTTCGGCTGTCCATTCTTCTGCAAACATGACAACCGTTACCTACATTTATCTTGGGCAGCAATATCAAGTGAGAGTCACATTGATGAAGAAATCAATCGGCGTATAAAACTTGGATGGAGAGTTTTTGGAAGAAACAGTACATTTTTTAAGAGCAGTGTGATATTATGTCTTAAAAGAAAAGTGTTTAATCAATGCATCCTGTCAGATCTTACGTATGAGCAGAGATGTGGTCCTTAACAACCTTATATAAACTATATATATATATATAGTTTATATAAGGTTGTAACGTACGTCGTTCTTAATCTCTTTGGGAAGAAGACACCATGTAACAGAAGACAATATAATTTTTAGAACATGTAAAATAATATTTTTGAATGTTTAATTTGTGACGAACGTCGCTCTTAATCTCCTTGGAGAGGGCTTAAGTCCCCAAAGCCCAATCCGTGGGTACGCCAATGATCACGAGACAGTAACGTATTGAACACTTGCAAAGGCCCTACGCTTAGGATTGTTCTGGTGTACCATCACACCCGTATTAATCTATGCGATGCTTTGTTTTTTAGGTGGGTGTTTTTTTGATTTTCAAAACATGTCTGAGATTAAGTTGTAAAGCTTAAAGTCGTTTACCCTGTAAAGCGTATATATCTAAAAAGAATTACTTTAGGCGTAGTAACTGTTCGTGGATTAGCCCTGCACGTGTTCCTTCGAACAATGAGCCTCTTGTGCCATTTTGGGAACACGCTACGATGTCCTTGTAATCAGCGGCACAACGTGCCCCCCCCTCGCAAGATTTACTTCAGCACTCCTAAGCACAGCAATTTTCCTAGGATTTCGAACAAGAGCGTGGGTGAAATTTTCGCGGTGTGTGTTTGGTGGTTGGGGGTAGGGGGTAGGAAATCTGTGAGAATGTCTGGAAAAGTAAGGGCCGTACCTAAAGCCCTGTAGTTTTAACTTTTTAAGTAATAGATTTAACAATACATGTAATTGCTTTGCACAAAACTAAAATAAATCACTTGAAGAAATCACCCTCTTACACATTACAGATCAGCTGCTGTGAATAAATGTTGACGCCTGTCGTGTACGTAATCCTAGGTAACTGACTGTTTTCCTACATCCTCCATGGGGAATGCCACTGTGGCCTTGCACTTTTCCTCAGCAGCGCAGAGAGAGAGCGATTGTATTATTTACAACCCATTGCAGAGCAACCGTATTACAACCCGGTCAAAGAGCCGAACACTTTCAATCTGTAGGACATTCAGTGTTTTAAAAGTGAAACTAGGCATTTATTTAGGCAAAGCTAAATATATCTTAAAGCAAAATATGAATCTTTGGGTTAATTATTGTGCGTGTTCGAATTTTTTCATAAAACTATAACTGGCAGCTGCAGTACGCCCCTTCATTACCTGCGCCCCCCTGCACCTGCGAGGGTGGTAGTTACACCACTGCTTGTAATGCTAGTTAACGTATGTGGTTGAGCGGGGAAATGTCCTCACTAGTTTTGTCGATTGCGTAGTTGATAATAAGATATTCCTTCATGAAATTAAGAAAATCACACGTTTCTAATAGACATAAGAAAAGTTAATCACCAGCTAGAATATTTTTCTATTTTCAAGGGGTGTAGGAAAACTGGCTACCGGAGAAGTGGCCACAAAAATTTTAGATGCCGTATAAAAATTGTGTTTTTGACCACTTCGTGGCCACGTCCCCAGAGGTTGGTTATCTGAGTCACATAAAGTTTCTAAAATTTCGTATATTTTCTTAATTGCTATATTTAATGTTAATTCTTTATAAAAAATGTTTGTAATCCACAATTTAACAAAAGAATTTCCTGGTATATAAACTACAACTGAACAAATTCGCTGCGGGCATGTGCAAACTCAGGAATCCTGTCTGGGCAGGAAGGCTTAGTAGATTTTCAGCGTTTGCAAAGTACAGCTAAACAAATTCTCTGCGGGCATGTGCTAACCCAGGAAACCAGTCGGTGATAAGGGGAATGCCGAAAATATAAAATATAAATAATTTCTGGTCTGATCCAGGGATTTTCAGAGTTTACAAAGTACAACTCTACAAAATTACTTCGGACATCTGGTACCACAGGAAACTTGTCTGTGGGACGGGGGTTAGCTCCCCGACAGGTTTCCTGCGTTAGCACATTCCCGCAGAGAATTTGTTGAGCTGTAATTTGTAAACGCTGAAAATCTCCCGACTGAGCTTTACATTATATATTTTCGGCATTACCCCGCCCAGAGAGGTTTCTTGAGTTTGCACATGCCCGCAGAGAATTTGTTAAACGTAGTTTATAAACCTTGAAATTTTTTTGTTGAGTTGTAATTTATAAACATTTTCTATAAGGAATTACATTAAATATCGCAACTAAGAAAATACGAAATTACGGAAACTTTATGTGAGTCAGATAGTTGGTTGTTTAGTGAATTTTTATGGCGCAAAGGCCATATGCGGCCAAAGAGCGCCAAACACAAGGCAATCAAACAAACAGTGTTAAAAACGTGGTATAGTGCTTAAAATCAGACTGATTCGGTAAAAGTGAAAAATGAGAATGAAGAAAAGTGTAAAAACTAGACACATTTAAAAAGTCAATTTGCTTTAAAAATGAAAGTATAGCGAATGTATTGCAGTGGCCATCTAGAAGCCGCTGCAGCGTAGCTGCGTCGTCGTTCAACAAATGAGAATGAAAGAAGTGTAAACGAACAGCACGAAAATGGACACAACTACACAGAAGATGAGTGACAATGAGTCGGCACTTGTACGTCTCATACATCGGCGCAGTGTCGCCACATAGCAAAAAACGGTGAGTGAAACGACAATGCCGAATGCGGAGACGCGCGAGAACAACTTCCTTCCATCAGTTCCGGCGATTTGGTGACTTCCAGATTCCATGAATAGGTTCAATACGATGCAGTTTTTTTTCCACCTGTTGGTCCCACAGACTCTGCCCAAAACCACCTGAAGATTAAGAAAGCCTCCGAACCGGTCTGTGAAGTCAGAGCTAGTGGGCCGACCGACTCCAGCCTGGAGCTCTCAGCTCCTGAAAGCGCCAATGAAGTACCGCGCTGTTTACCCAGAGAAAATTTTTTCGAGTGCGATACTAGACAATTTGCGCACACAGCAATAAATCGACCATGGTTTTTTTCTCTATAAGTTTTATCCTTAGATAACATCGAAAGATTACATCTTTAGCTTTCCTTTTTTTTTTCTCAGTTTACAGCAATTATACCAGTAAATCGGGGAATTCCAAAGTTTTGCTCTTGTGCTGGGAATTGTTATTTTAAAACTAAATATTTCAGGAAATTTTTCCTTTTGTTTGCAATTTGGCTAAAGGAGCACAAACATAATTTTTTTCACGCATAACGTGAAAAGACCAGCATTTGTCGTTAGGCATTTTTGCAACTACGATTTTTTTAAGTACGTTAATGGCAAATTGGTAGGACTGTATGAACATAATCATTTCACTTAAAACTTTTAGAAAATTCTCTTTGCGTTCGATTCACTAAAATAAAAAAAAGATAAAAAAAGATTTTCCCTTAATTATTTTACGTAAGGAACGCGAAAGCAAAATTTCCGACTTAGTGAGTATATTTCCTGAAAATACGGTAAGATGTGTGCTCAAATCTTAGAAAAACTTCTAGAAGATTAAAAAAAAATTTATATATATATATATATATATATATATATATAAATTAGAATCATTTAGGAAAAGTTCTTTGTCATATGAACATGGAATGCATTCATTTGGATATCTTCCAGGGGAGGCGGAAAGTGAAATTCGTTGACCGGGCCCGAAATTTTGAATCGTGGTGTACCCCCTCCCATCCAGTTGACCGGAGCAAACAGAAGAAAAATATGCCTAAGTAGCTTTGTTGGGGATGAGGACCACCCGACCACTTACCTAGAGGAACTTTCTAAGGCACATCACAACAATCGCACATACGCGCCCCCCCCCCGAAAGAAAACTTGGCTGAAATTATTAACGACCGGGTGGCCAGCGTTTCCACCGCCACTGATATCTTCAAATTAATGCACATCACTGCAAATTTAAGCTGGAAAATCTGAATGTCACATTTTTCAATATCTGTAAAGATATCAATTAACACATTAACAGACTCCCTAAAAGCGGAAGACACATGCATCAATAAATGTGCTCCTTCATTATGCATAAGTATTTTCTTTTTTGCACGATGTGCTTCTTGCAGGAGAAACGTTTCACTGCCAATATTTCTGAAACTATCCTTATACATGTGACTATGAATGCAGCTAGAAATTAAAGTGCTGCTTTGCAAAAGAGATCAATGTCGACAATTCAAGATCATAGTTCTCTAATCCGAGCCTCAATCTCTACCACAACTTAATTTCAATTAAATTGTGCATTCACTAAGTTAAAAAAAAAATGTAAGCCCATAAACATATGTATACAGACACTGACGGAAAAAAATCCCAACACCACGAAAAAATAGTTGTAGAGGAATGAAATGGCGGCAATACATTTGTATAGGTAACATATTTAATCGATTAAGGTTTCAAGATCACAGCTTATTGTAAGCGCGAGAAGAGCCATTTTAAATGTGAAATGCTGGTACATTAATAACCGGTGTAACCGCCAGAATGTTGAATGCAAGCACGCAAACGTTCATGCATTGTGTCGTACAGGTGCTGGATGTCAGTTTGTGGGATGGAGTTCCATGCCTGTTGCATTTGGTCGGTCAATACAGGGACGGTTAATGCTGGTTGGGGGTGACGCTGGAGTTGTCCAATGATGTCCCATACGTGCTCGATTGGTGAAAGATCTGGTGATCTAGCAGGCCACGGCAACATGTCGACACTCTGTGGAGCATGTTGGGTTACAACAGCAGTGTGCGGGCGAGCGTTATCCTGTTGGAACCCCCCCCCTGGAATGCTGTTCATGAATGGCAGCACAAAAGGTTGAATCACCAGACCGACCTACAACTGTGCCGTCAGGGTGCGTGGGATAACCACAAGAGTGCTCCTGCTGTCATAGAAAATTGCTTCCCCCCAGACCAAAACTCCAGGTGTAGGTCCAGCGTATCTCGGCTGCAGACAGGTTTGGTTGCAGGCGCTCACCTGGCCTCCTTCTAACCAACACATGGCCATCACTGGCACCCAGGCAGAACCAGCTTTCATCAGAAAACACAACAGATCTCCACTCCGTCCTCCAATGAGCTCTAGCTGGACACCACTGATGTCGCAAATGGCAGTGGTTTGGAGTAAGTGGAATGCACGCTACAGGGCGTCTGGCTCGGAGCTGTCCTTCAAGTAAATGATTTGTAACAGTTCGTTGTGTCACTGTGGTGGCAACTGCAGCCGCAGACGCGGTACGATGCGCCACGGCGATACTCCGTACACAGCGGTCTTCCCTCTCAATAGTGCCACGTGGCAGGCCGGAACCCGGTCTTCTTGAGGCAGTACCTTCCCTTGACCACCGTGCCAACAATCATGCACAGTGGCTACATTCCTGCCAAGTCGTTCTGCAATATTGCGGAAAGAAAATCCACCTTCTCGTAGCCCTATTACACGACCTCGTTCGAACTCCGTGAGCTGTTGATAATGGCTTCTTCGTCTTCTTAAAGGCATTCTTGACTAACATCAACACACTACGTCGAATCTCAACGATAACTAACGCTCTCGAACGTTACAGCGCGTATTTACAGCAAACCTGCTTTGAATGTTCCGAGGGGCGCTACTAGCGCCACACGTATGCGCCAAGCGCGAAATTTGCATAGACGTCATCTTACAAATGTACTCTCACCGCCTACCAACTGTCGTTTATCTAACACAACCCCTTCTTGGTGTTGGGATTTTTTTCCGTCAGTGTATATACATTTTAACTTATCAGCCAGTGAACTTCAGGGATCGTGCTGAAGTTTAATGATATAAGTGAATTCTTTCGGACACATTCCAAACTTTCGGATGCATTTGTTGGACATTCCAATAAACTTTTTTTTTTCAGATTATCAGAGCACCAAGTACTTCTGTGCATTTCGTGCGAATTCTTGTTTTAATTAGGACACTAATACACAGCAATTTTATGAAGAAAAATGATATTTGTTTTACGGAAATGAAATGTTGATTAATAAATAACGTAATTATTTATTGCCAGTTTCTTTGCCTGGTTAACCTTAGTACTTGATACGCTGATAATATTTGTACATCTCCTTTGTTTTTTTGTTTTTTTTTTCAATTTGAACACTACTAACTACGAATTTTGTAAAAAAAATAACATTGTATAGAAATGAAATGTTGAATGGTAAGTAACATTATTTTTTAAACCACAACAAATGAGTTGATAATCGAAAGGCTTGCCCTTAAATTTTACTCCGTCAATCAAAATAACGACTAACAATTCACTAAATTATAGTTGTATTTATAACCAAAGCAGAACATGCTATATTGAGAACAATTAGGCTTAACTAACATTTGAATTCACGGTTGGTTCAAAATTCTTTATTCGTACGGAAAAAATCCATCTTCTTCGAAGGCTTTCACCTTCAGGAAAGCTGAAAACAGTGGCTTTTGGATGTGCTTTGTAATTAGAACTACATAAAGGCACTCATTATTTTCCAGGCATGTTACATAAAAACGCTAACTCACGTGCACGACTACCGAAAGCTCAATACTGACCAATGCCGCATGAACGTGCAGCTAATATCGGCATTCCCCAAGGTAATTTCTAAGTACCTTGGGCATTCCCCTTACCTTTGCCCTTTGACCTCTCTGGAGAGAGGGAAAGGGATTGCGATGGCCCTCTGACCGTGACGTCACACCCCTTCGCAGTTCGCGCTCTGGGCTTACTTTCCAGGACCTTTTGCCCTGCCACGTTCATTCAATAGGTCCGCGGGTGGCCTAGTGGGCAACGTTCGTGACTGCCACGGAAAGGACCTCAGGTTCGATCCCAGGCAGGAACGAACGCTGGATCCACTAAATATCCACCGTGCGCCGGATGGGCAGGTAAAGCCGTCGGACTCCGGGTTCTGGCCCCCCGGTAATAAATAAGGGCGTCTTCCTCCCCCTTTCTATTTTGCTTCCGTGTCCCTTTCCTATTCGACACTGTACCCCAAATCTCCTAGCTTCCTATTTCTAAGGGTTGTTTAAGACCTAGGTTAAGACACTCCCTTCCTGAAATCCTCTACCTTAGATCATATATGCCCTGCCACGTTCGCTTTATATGATCCTGAACAGGAAAACGGAAATCTCTGTGAAACAGTGGCAAGGGTGTGACGACCAATGAGGAAGCAGATCTTGCAGCCGCATCAGCACACTCGTTACTCGAGATTCCAACATGCCCAGGAATCTGGAAAAAGTGAACCTGGAAACTGGCCTCGAGCAAACAACGAAGCAACCGTCTTACGTCCAAGAGAAAAGGATGGTCACGGCAATCCGCAGATGACGAAGACTGCAAGACACTTAAGAAATCCGTATAAACCACAGCACGATGATGAGAACTCGACTGAACATGGAGAAGGGCGAGATACACAGTATGCATCTCTACCGAAAACACCGTGGCCTCAGCTGGGATTCGCGCAACTGAAACATCGTCCACGCAGACGGCGGCGAATCCGACAACATCACGCATCTTAAATCCATCAGTGAAAACTGGAACATAATCAGAATTGAGGGAACGGTGCTCAGAGAAGAGCTGCTAGTACACGGAAGCCGGGGTTGATGACTTATCAAGAAAAATAAAACTGAGATCAGTGACAACCTCAAAAGGCTGCCACAATGGGCCCCCAACGAACCTGGTCTCTCTAACAAGTGACAAGTCGAGCCCTGCATCGCCAGCTACGGGCGCCATACGAAGACCGAAGGTTAGAATGCACGAAAGCCGGTTCTCAAATAAACGAGCATGCTGGGGATAAAAAACTGCGTCGTACAAAGGATGGTCTGGAAGAGATCGAGTTTCAAGTAAAATTGAAGAGACAGTGACAGACGTCATAAATATAGCAGTGGTTCGTTCGCGTCAGCATAAAGAATGGGAATCGGGGATGTTCGAAATACTCCCGTACAAAGACGCAGCGCCTGATGGTGAAAGAATCCAAAGGTCGGAGCACGGAACGGCGCGCAGAGCCATACACGATACAACCATAATCCAGCTTCGACCGAATAAGACAACGGTAGATCCGAAATAGAGACATCCTGCCTGCAACCCACGAGACTGAAGAAAGAATCTTAAGAATTGACTTAGCCCGCAGACAGGAAGTCTTTAGCCGCTGGACGTGCTCACGGAACGCAAGCGCACGGTCAACGGTCAGTCCAAGGAACTTGGTCTCTGGCAAAACTAGTATGGCTGCAAGGTCTAAATAGAGTTCCAGGTCACGATGGAGGCCACGCCTCCGGTAGAAATGGACACACACTGTCTTGTCGGGAGAAAGAACGAAACCATTGCTGTTCTCCGCTTTAACGGTCCGGTTAATCGCAGACTCCAACTGCCTTTCAATAAAACGCATACTTTAGGATGAACAGAAAATGTGCAAGTCATCGACATATACCATAGCTGAAACCTCAGGAGGAGGAGTTTTGAGGAGACAATTAATGCGTAAGATGAACAATGCGACAGATAAAATGCAACCTTGAGGAACACCTTGTTCTTGATGGAACAGTGCCGAGAGCGTCGTATCCAGGCGCACCTGGAACACCCGATTGCGAAGAAAATTCGCAATGAATGTTGGGAGGTTTCCTCGCAATCCAATCTCTAGGAGGTCAGGGAGAATACCGTGACGCCACGCTCGATCGTACGCTTTCTCAGTATAAAAAACAAAAACAAGGTGCTGCCTACGCACGAACGCATCGCGCACAGATATCTCAAGGCGCAGGAGATGAACGATGCCGGCGAAAGCCGCTTTATGATGGTAAATGTACTTGATGTTCTAAAAAATGAACTAATCGGGAGTTAACCATCCATTCGAGAACTTTACACAGACATCGAGTGAGAGCAATTAGACGATAACTAGAGGAAGACTTAGGATCCTTGCCAGGCTTGGGAAAAGGCAGCACAAAAGCTTTTCACCAAAATTCCGGGAAACTGTGCTCCAACCAAATGCGATTGAAAGGGACCAAAAGATTCTCGAGAGACGACTGCGAGAGATGACGGATCATTTCATAGTGGATGCCATCGGGATCGACAGTTGTCGCACCGAACCGATGCAGAGCTACCCGTAGTTCAACAATGATGAAGGGGGTGTTATAGGCGGTGTTATGAAACGGCGCAAAGGAGGAAGAATACGCCAGATCACTGTGTCCAGTGATTTGGCGTATTCTTCCTCCTTTCAGAGGATTAAATTCGCTGGCGTTCCGCAGTGGATTTTAACCTCTGAAAGTAGGAAGAATACGCCAGATCACTGGACACAAAGGCAACCGCCTTCCCCAAACATTCCGCAATCTCCCCGACTTCAGCTGATGTGCAGCAGTTACTCTCGAGAATGAAAATCTGGTGAGAACTGTAATTACCCCGGATCTTACGAATCTTGTCCCACACAAGTTTAGAACTGGCACGTGAATTGAGCGAAGAAACATACTGAATCCAAGACTCCCTCTTGCTGCGTCGACGCACTAACCGAGCGTAGGATTTTGCTCTTTTAAATGCAAGGAGAGTAGCATAGGTTGGATAACACCGAAACGTGGACCAGGCCTTATGTTGAGCTAGCCGCTGCGCATTCAGGGGTCCGCCAAGGCTTCGGACTTCTTGGGAGCGTCTTAGATGTCTTTGGTATGGAAAGATCAGCCGCCTAAATAATGCAAGTTGTGACATCGAGAACAGCTGCGTCGATTGACTCTTGGGTCACTAAAGTAGAAGATATCACAGCGGACATCGTCACGACCCATCTTCCGTCGAGGAGGGAGGGAGGCAGAAGATAGCATACTCACAGAATGCGAGAGCACACTTGAGAAATGGTCACTCCCGTGGAGGTATATGAGTCAGATAACCAACTTCTGGAGATGTGGACACGGAGCTGTCACGAACGCAATTTTTATACGGCCCCTTAAAAGTTTTGTGGCCAGTTCTCCGCTTTGTCTTTGGCCCGAAAATCATGGAAATGTCTAAATTTCTCATTGACAATGAAATACTCGTACTAAAAAAACATGTTTTGTGAACAATAGTTGCTCAAGTAGTGGGAAATATAGCCACATGATATTTGTTTATTCAGAAAAATTTTATGGCACTGAAATTTCAATGTGGCCAATTTCCCGTACCCGATTTTCAAGATATGGGCAGTTTTTCCTATTTTCGAGCAATGGGCATTTTTTCTGTCCGCAGTTTTCCGTGGGTGCTCTTTCGTTCATTCCCCAGAACGATTTGCTTCTCAAGAAACTCTGCCACAACGAAAATTTCCGTTTCACTTGACAATTGTGAAATGTTATAACTGTGGAATATTATGAACATGCTAGAGCCTTATCCCTCAATGTGTGCACCACATCATCACAAACACATAATTGATCGCAACGAAAATATTAAAATCATAAAACCATGCACACAAAGATTTTTTTTTTTTTTTTAAGTTAGCCGTAGTCGGAGTAATGTATATTAAAAGAATATAATTTATTTCCTTCATCTGACGAATAAAAGACGACATTTCGGGGCTGCGGGGGTGGACTCCAATATGCGCCACTGGAAATCTCCGGATTTCTGGGACTACAAAGGCATTTTGTAATCATTATTAAAGGGGAACTAACTCCTAGCCCCAATCTAACTACCCCAACCCACATATAAGTAAATATTTCAATCTTCATTTTTGTATATTTCAATCTTCATTTCACGAGTGGGAAAAAATTATCAAGCATGCATGTTCTAACACATGTTCATTACCAAGGTGGACTGCCCTAACCATGGGGGCCGAATTGGTACAAATTAGGTTTATTTTTTATTTTTTTATTTCTGTGTGTACATTTGTTATGAACGTTACACATTCTCACCGTTAATTTAGTCTAGTTGGCAGCCTCAAGACTTTTTTATTTATGTCTGTATGTCCTGCAACATAATGAAGATAAATAATGAGGAAACGTTATCTCTAATTTCCAATTCCTTCAGTTTCAAAATAGACTATCAGAGGGAGGAGGCTAAGTTGTTAAAACCCCAAATAAAATATAGACATTATTAGCTTTTTTCTTTGTAAATTTCTTCTCCAAATGCGTTTTTAGTATTAATTTAGTATATATAGTTGGCCTAATCCAATTTTTTTGTTATTTATTTCTGTGCGTATTACATTAACCTGGTGCAGCATTATTGTAACTTTTCTTTTGTGAATTACCTTTTCAAACACACTCTCAGTATATTAATTTTGGAACACTTTGCCTCTTCAGATTTAGTATTTTTTTGATGAAAGCAATGTTTCCTGACCACAAAAAGTTAGGATCTAAAAACCCAATTTTGGGGGTTGTTTTATAAAATTTTCGACGGTTTTTCTTTTGCATATGCAAATTGCAATGCAACTGTACGTCAACATACTAACTGATTGCATTTCAGTTATTTTCTGCGTCTGTTTAAAACTGCATTAACAGAGCTGTTCGGCATAACCGTTTTTAGTCGTACAAAACAGAAATAGCGAGAGAAGCGCGATTCCCGAGAAAGGTAAAACAGACGCAACATTTTTTTTTACAAATTATTTTTTTTCATTTTGGTAAAACTGTTATGTCATAAAATAATTTTCAGAAAACTAAAATATGGACGTTATTTAAGATCTTCCTTCAAGCATTAAGAACGACTGAATCCCCAGAAACGTAGTGCTGTAACCTCGGTGCACACTGCACAACCATCCCAACTCCGTCGCTTAGCGTGACGTCACAGAAACGGTGGCCAAGCCCGTAAACAGAGGTGGGGTGCCCTGAGTGGGGTGAATCCTGGTAGCCCCAGTATAACACACATTATTTGTCTGAGCATTTAAATCCTCTGGTTTTAAGAACAAGCTGAATAAAAAAACTACAATACAGAGCGAGGCAGATATCCAAGATGCTTAATACCCCAAAATTTCTCTCTGCTTTTATTCAACCTGTCATTACCCCTTCCCCTGGATTAATCGAAAATAAGATTTGTTAAAATCGCCTCCTGGGCAAGGGAAGAAACTGTGACGTCACCGGCCTACGGGTATATAATCCAACAGTTTTAAGGGACCTCCCCACTCACAACCCATTCTTTACAAAGCAGCTTACAATATTTAATTCCGTTTTCTGGTTATTCTGTTTCATTCCGTCCTTGCCGAAGCTAGCACAGGTCAGGTGTGAGTTCACTTTGAAGTTCCTTTATTCAGTATTAGTTCTTCTGCGGAGTCTCTTGCGTTACGAAGTGTCTTCAGTGGTGAGTGCAATATGGATCGCAGAAAAATTATACAGAAAGTACACAGACTTTTTAAATGTATAGAAATGGTTAAGGGGAAAATTATCATGCACTACGATGTTTTAAGGATTAGAGTTCCACTCTGCAATACTTTGAAACTGTTACTCATATCGCTTGCTGAAGAGAAGGAAAAGCTTGTGGCACTTGAAACTCTGACAGAGACCACAGAATCTAAAATAGGCAGAAGAAGAGGAGTCAAGAGAAAAATAAATTTTGACGACGACTGACATCTCAACCAAGTAAGTGTTATATCCTCTTTTCTTTTATTTTTTATTTTTTTCGTTACAATGTTGCTTTCCAGAGTTATGTGATATACATAGGCAAAACAAGATTATTGGAGTTTTGATTGCATTTTCGGCAAAAACAATTACTAATGGCGTGTGCTTATGTGGAGATGAAAGGCAAAAGTAGGAGGTGGGCACAATAATATGACCCGAGTGTGTAGTATAACTATACTAGTAATTCGAATTTATTGGCATAGAATAGAAATCAAAGTTTCCAAGCTTTCGCACATCAACCAGATGGCTTTTTCAAGGAAGATAGACAGAAACTGAATAATAGCACGCTTCAAGAATTTGAGTGTGGTGGCTTGACTAGACAATAAATTACTAGATGCGAATGTAATTATTCATTTCAAGAAACGAGGCGTCATCTTGTTTCGGCACGTGGGGAAAAGATCATTATCTGAAGAACTGGTTCCAAATTCATGGCAACTCTAGAGAGACGCTATCAATGGGCATATTAATATTCAATTCAATATTCCTTGAAATTCAATGCGGTGACTTTTAGAAGAATGTTGCAAATTAATGATGCGTCTTTAATTCTTGTAATCAAATGTTATTTTATGTAATCATATATTATTTAAAGTCGCTGCGGGTGGAGGGGGCATACAGTTTTCTATAGAGATTGTATAACATGAAATATACCCCGATACTAAAAACCAGCCTCCACTGTTTTTTTTCTTTTTCTACGTACGATATATTCGTTGTCCAATGATAAATGCCCATGTGTTTCCTAAGGAAGCTCCACAAGCATTTTTACTGTGTGCTAAGGCAGCTCCACAAGCATTTTTACTGTGTGCTAAGGAAGCTCCACAAGCATTTTTACTGTGTGCTAAGGAAGCTCCACAAGCATTTTTACTGTGTGCTAAGGAAGCTCAATACAAAAAATGATGCAGAAAAGATTTTGATAGAAGGAAAAAAGTTGAAAACGTAGACGAATACATCTATTTGAGTCAATTAATCAGTTTTAAAGAAAGAGAAATCAATAGAAGAATTGTCCAAGGTAATAGAGCCTTTTGAATACTTAAGATTTAACCGGTGATATTACATTTGGAAGAAACAGCATAATTTTCAAGAGCAATATGCCATTATGTCTTAAAAGAAAAGTGTTTGATCAATGCATCCTTCCAGTGCTTACGTATGGTGCAGAGACGTGGACATTAGCTAAAAGAGGCATACAAAGGCTGCAGACAACTCAAAGTAGCATGGAGAGGTGCATGCTTGGTATAACCAGGAGAGATAAGAAGAGGAACTCGTGGATCCGAAAAATAACGAGAGTGGAAGATATCATGATCAGAGTTAAATCCCTGAAATGGCAATGGGCTGGACATACTGCCAGAATGACAGACCATCGATGGACAGCCGAAATTTTAGATTGGATTCCAAGGGACAGGAAAAGACCCAGAAGAAGACCACATGGGAGATGGGTGGATGAAATTCGAAAGAATGCGGGAGTGACATGGAGGAGACTGGCACAAGACAGACCGTTGTGAAGGAAACTTGGGGAGACCTTCGTCCAGCAGTGGATTGATAATTGTTGATGATGATTACATTATGTTTAAAAAGAAAAATCTTCAGTGTATTATCCCCGTGTTTACTTATGGAAGTGAAACATAGAGTATCACAGAGCGATAATGTAAAAAATAAGAGTATCGGTAAGAAAGTTAGAGAGAATAGAATGTTAGAAATAACAAGAAGAGATAGTTAGAAATGAGATTAGAAGAGAACAAAAATAAGAAAAGAATCAAAGTGGAGATGGGATGGACATGTTGGAAGACTGAAAGATGGACAAGATTAATAACAGAATGGCAAACGAGAGATGGAAGGAGACGAAGAGGGCGCTAGAGAATAAGATGATGGAGAGATGACCTTCAGAAATTTAGAGGTGCTAAACGGTGGACTGAGACTAAGGATCGAAGAAGTTGGAAAAGGTTAGGGAGGCCTATACCGTTACCTCCGCGATCTTGAAGGCCTATTAAGTCGTGACGTCATTTTCAGTGACGTCACACCTCGTGGATCTACTGATCAAACAGTCCGTCTCTGCATTACCACACTACGGCTAACCGTGTGATTTTTATGGTTGTCCATGCTTGCGTGAATTTAATAGTGTTCCTTTCTTGTGGTTTCCTTTCAACTAACATTTTAATTACAGTTTTTATATACCGGTAATTGAATGAGATAGGTCTTTGATTATGCCACATCCGTGTTGTGTTTCCGGCTGCCGTGGAAATTATAAAAACAGGACCCAAAGCTCGAGTGTATAGATTTCCAAAAGACCAAGATTTGTGTTCTAAGTGGATTCGTGCCATTAAAAGGGATAACTTCACGGTTACACCACATAGTAAGGTATGCACGTAAAACATTTTTTAATCGAATTTAAATACAAGACCTTAGTTAATAACGCAAGACCTTAGTTAATTAATTTAGTCAAGCATTTGGAAAAAAAGCATTTTAGCAAATGGATATTGTTGAGGTCTACTTTAAAAGTGAAAAAAAATTTTACATTCCTACTGCCCATTATGGTAACAATGAACACTTCTTGTTTCATATTCATCTTCCGGAGGAATAATTAGTTCAGATATTTTTTATAACAGCTAAAAACAATGACGTAGTCTTTGAAAATATTCTCCCACGCTCGTTCACTCCTGTTACTAAAGTTATTGACTGAAAAAAAAGAAAGGAAAACATACGGAATCCGCAAATTGTTTTTCAGATTTAAAAAGCGGGAGCTACAACAGCATAATAATTTTATTTCTCATTCTTTTAATAAAAAGAATATGCTAAGCATTTGCTGTGACATGTCACATTTGGGGTACAATTGTTCACTGTAATATCGAAAACCTAACACAACGTTCGTGACCGCCGGATGGTCCGATTCCAAAACATTCTCCCACGATCGTTCATTCGTGTTACTAAATTGTAACAACAACCAAAAAACATACAAAATCCGCAAATTGGTTTCCAGATTTAAACAAGAAAGATGACGCCGAATTTTCGGGTGTAATAGCACGTCTTTTGAATCCGCTCTGACGCAAATTAAATTTATCAAAGCTATTCAAAGTCAATGGAACCGGTATGGAAAACAATAGTATCTGACGGAAGAAAGAAGTTTTTCAATCGGGGTTTTAATCCCTCAGATATTGCTGTAAACGGAATCGTGAGCTTACGCCCTTTGGTTGCAGACTTGTGCTTTAAGAAAAACATGAATTTATATGAGAAACATTTCGCACCGGAAACGCTCTTCAACATAGAAAGAATTTTTCAAATCGGACTCTTAGAAACAGAGATATCGACAAAAATAAGATGTGACTTTACGTCCCTTGGTGGGAAAACCATGCATTATTTTAGAAAGAAAGTATTCTCAAAAGATTTTTCCATACGAGCACTATCGGTCCAAGAAAAAAAAAAAAATTAGTCGAGTTAAATTAGTCGAGTTTTCAGGAGCCCAGATTTTGCTACAAATACATCAGAAACGGAAATTAAACATTATGCCCTTGGTGGCCAAACCATTCTTTACCAAACATTAGAAATTATGTGAAAAATATTTTCCATCAGGTCTTGTATGCGATACAGGAAGATTTTTTCAAGTCGGAGTTTTAGAAGCAGAAATAACGCAGAAAACGCAATTTATCTTTGTGCCCCTAGCTGAAAGGCTATGATTTACTTGAAAATTTTGAATTTATAGGGAAAACATTTCGCATCAGAAACGCTATCCAACAAAAAAGGAATTTTTCAAATCGGACTCCTAGAAGTAGAGATATTGACAAAAATAAGATATACGTCTACGCCCTCTGGCGTAGAAACCATGCATTAATTCAATAAGAAAATGTTCTTAAAAGGTTTTTCGACATGAGTAGTATCGGTCAACGAACCACTTTTTTTTTGCAATCAAGATTTTAGAAGCTTATATTTTGCTGCATATACATCAGAAGCGGAAATTAAGACTTAACGCGACCTGGTGGCCAAACCATTTTTACAAAAATTAGAAATTATGTGCAAAGGATTTTCCATCAGGAACTGTATCCGGTGCAGAAATAATTTTTCAAATCGGAGCTTTAGAAGCAGAGATATAGGGGAGAAAGCAATTTACCTTTACGCCCCTAGCGGGAAGTCTATGAATTAATTAAAAAATTTGAAATTATATGAAAAACATGTCACTGGAAACACTATCCAACAAAGAAGGAATTTTTTCAAAGCGGACTCCTAGAAGTAGAGATATTGACAAAAATAAGATATACATCTACGCCCTCTGGCGTAGAAACCATGCATTAATTCAATAAGAAAATGTTCTTAAAAGGTTTTTCGATGTGAGTAGTATCGGCCAACGAACCACTTTTTTTTTTTTTGCAATCAAGATTTTAGAAGCTTATATTTTGCTGCATATACATCAGAAGCGGAAATTAAGACTTAACGCGACCTGGTGGCCAAACCATTTTTACAAAAATTAGAAATTATGTGCAAAGGATTTTCCATCAGGAACTGTATCCGGTGCAGAAATAATTTTTCAAATCGGAGCTTTAGAAGCAGAGATATAGGGGAGAAAGCAATTTACCTTTACGCCCCCTAGCGGGAAGTCTATGAATTAATTAAAAAATTTGAAATTATATGAAAAACATGTCACTGGAAACACTATCCAACAAAGAAGGAATTTTTCAAAGCGGACTCCTAGAAGTAGAGATATTGACAAAAATAAGATATATATATATATATCTACGCCCCCTGACGTAGAAACCATGCATCATTTTAAGTACAAAATGTTTCTAAAAGGTTTGTCGACATGAGTACTATCGGTCTACAAACGACGAATTTTTTTAATCGGGAATTTAAAAGCTCACATTTTGCTGCAAATACATCAGAAGCGAAAATTAAGATTTACGCCTCCTGGTGGCCAAACCATTGTTTTTACAAAAATTATAAATTATGTGCAAACGATTTCCTATCAGGAGCTGTATCCGGTGCAGAAAGGATTTTTCAAATCGGAGATTTAGAAGCAGAGATATAGGGGAAAACGCAATTTACCTCTACCCCCTAGCAGAAAGTCTATAAATTACTTGAAAATTTTGAAATTATATAAAAAAACATGTCACACTGAAAACACTATCCAACAGAGAAGGAATTTTTTTTTAAATCGGACTCCTGGAAGTAGAGATATTGACAAAAATAAAATTTACATCTACGCTCCTTGGCGGAGAAACTGTGGAATATTTTAAGAAGAAAATGTTTATCGATGTGAGTAGCATCAGTCCACGAAAGAAAATTTTCAATCGATATTTTAAAAGATCAGATTTTATGGCAAATACATCAGAAGCAACATTTAACATTTACGCCCCCTGGTGGCCAAAGTATTCTTTACCAAAAATTTTAAATTATATGCAAAAGGTTTTCCATCAGGAGGTGTATCCGCCGAAATAAAAAAAAAAAGAATTCAAATTGGAGTTTTAGAAGAAGAGTTATCGGGCAAAATGCAATTTACTTTTACGCCTCATAGCGGGAAATCGATGCGTAATTTGAAAAAGTAACTATATCTAAAATACTCTTCGACATAAATGTAATCGAAAGATATTTTTTTTTCAATCGGATGTTTAGAAGCAATTATGTGGAATAAAACGTATTTTTGAATTCGACATCATCTGCATCTAGGGGCGAAATCGTACATCGTAAAAAAAAAGAAAACGAAATAAAGGATCATCAATAGCATATTTCAAGCTTCCCAATGCAAAAAATGTTTTTCAAATCGGACCAATAGTTGCAGAGATATCGTGGGCACAAACGGACGGACGGACAAACCGGTAACATAAGCACGATCTTTTTTTACAAAAGACGTGCTAAATAAGTTAAGCATTTGCAGCGATATGTTACATTTGTGATGCAATTTTCCACTGTAATAGCGAAATTCTAAAACAATGATCGCGACCATCGGAAATTAGCTTCGATGCGTCCAGGCTCTCTCTCTCTCATGGGATGCAACGATTCACCGTCAGTGACGTCACAAATGTTTGCGATGGCCTTCTCTTTCCGGGGGTCACGCCTATACCCTGCAGTGGGTGTCAACAGGCTAAGAAGAAGAAAAGGGAAGCTCAATAAGAATTCCTTACACAGTACGGTAGTTAAAAAAAAAATGAAGTTTTAAGTTACCGTTTTGCTTTCACATCCATCCGTCTCTAAATCAGTGGTTGAAATGTCACAAAACAGCCGGGATGGTATATTGATATTTGGTTAGAAGAGAAACGATGGTATATTGATATTTGGTTAGAAGAGAAACGATGGTATATTGATATTTGGTTAGAAGAGAAACGATGGTATATTGATATTTGGTTAGAAGAGAAACGATGGTATATTGATATTTGGTTAGAAGAGAAACGATGGTATATTGATATTTGGTTAGAAGAGAAACGATGGTATATTGATATTTGGTTAGAAGAGAAACGATGGTATATTGATATTTGGTTAGAAGAGAAACGATGGTATATTGATATTTGGTTAGAAGAGAAACCCTTATGACGCAAAGGGAGGGGGACTCAAACTGCTTCGTTGTTTAAAAACGAAGCAGTCAGAGTAAGAATTCCTCCCCTCCTCCTCCATATTTGTCGCAAATATTCGGGTTTTTTTTTTTGTTTGTTTTTTTAAATAAGGCATCCCATATTTACTTGTGTAATTTGTGCCCTAAATTTCCCCGAGGGATGCTTAAAATACGAAGGAAATTTTTACTATGATAAAAATTTCAAAAAAACACTATACGAGAATGCCTTGTTTTATTTTTTTGCATTAACAAAAACAAAGTATCGATCAGCTAATGCATCAAAATGACATTTATTTTCATCTTTCTTCCTGATCTTCACAGCCGTTCAAGTTTTTGTTTTCCTTAAAAAGCACTGGAATAGATTTGTGTGGAGCAGAGACGTAACTAGGCATTTCTGCGCCCAGGGCAAACCACAAAATATTGGGCCCCATCTATTTTTCTATCTTATGTAAATGTACAATGCTCGGCAAAACAAAATTGGAACCATACCCCAATGTTATCGCTATGCAAGGGCATAATCATACAATTTCCACGGCTTTTACCAACTACTTCGGGAACCTTCTGTACCACATCAGACGTATCAGGGCAGTAGTGGCTTGCTGCCTCAGTAATTATCGAATAGCCTCTAGAGAATCTTAAACAATGTGATCAACAGAAAAACTCTAAGCCTCATTGTCGTAAACGAAGATCATGGTTCTTCTTTAGTTGAACAGTCGACACAATCATGCATTCGTTTCTGAATATGAGTAACTAACATCCCCGGAACGTTTTAAGGAATAAATGAAAATTTTAAGCTTCCAGAGCTACTGAAACTGACGAGACATATTATAAGCAAATTTTGTAAATGGACAAAGTATGGCGCGAATAAACTGTACCAGAAACTTCTGCAAAAGTTTCAATTTTAATTAGATTTTATAAACAGTGACTTTTAAGACCTCTCTTGAGCTGCGCCCGGGGCAGCCGCGCCTCCTGCCGCTTCTTAGTTACGCTCTGTGCAATTTAAGCACATACGAACCTCATGTGCTGTACATAGTGATCTCAAACAAACACAAGACTATAACAATTCGTTTACAAAGCAAAGTGATAGAAAAAGATTGGAAACAACTGCATTTCAGGAAGAAACCACAACAAACGCTTAAGGTGGACCTCAAGTAATTTTGCTTCCTATACTTCCAATTACTTCCTATACTTCCAATTCCAGTAATTTTGCTTCCTATACTTCCATTTACTTCTGTATACATTTTCTTCACAATTAATGCGTTCCCAAGGGTGAAAATTTGAGCATCGATTAAAATAGCTTCATTTTATAACTTGGAATACTTAATATTTTCTGAAACATAACTATAATTATGCAATCCAACATTTTTGTCTACTGACGTCATCAAAGTATAGGTCGCGCCATCTTTTTCTGGTTTCAACACCACCAAAGGAAAAGTTATTGATTTTTAATATAATTATGGTTATGTTTTAGAAAATATTAAGTATTCCAAGTTATAATATGAAGTGATTTTAATCGATGTTCAAATTTTCATCCTTGGGAACGCATTAATTGTGAAGAAAATGTGTACAGAAGTTTTTCCATTGGAAGTAGAGGAAGCAAAATTACTTGACGTCCACCTTAAGACATCCTCCAGCAAACTGGAAGGTACAAATGCATTAGTGCCGGTTGTATTATTACTCCTGCAAATTCTTCAATTTGCACAGAACTTTTGTAGATAAAATGTAAAAATCTTTTTCATTCACAGTAACTAAAGGACTGCTGTGATCTTCTTTGTCTATATATTTATTATCGCCAATAGTACCCAGCAGAGGCGATCAAGTGTAATGCTGACGCCCTGCAGGGGAAAGGACTAATGCGATCATAGCTGTCCCTGTCCGCACGAGGGTATACGACGCTCACGTGGTCAGCCATACCTGTTTACTCAAGAGGAGATTATTTCGTGAGTCAGGCGAACGAACGGTTGATTATTTCAGACCTGAGAGAGGTTCGGAAATCTGTAACGGCAGGTTACTTTTTCTTGTGTGATCTCATTGGCGCACCCACGGAGGGGTGCGCCAATGAGATCACACAATGTGTGTAGGTGCGCCAATGAGATCACACGTGTGTGTAGGTTACTTTTTCTTGTGTGATCTCATTGGCGCACCCACGGAGGGAACAACGTACGTCACATAAATATTCAAAAATATTTTTTTATATGTTCAAAAAATTACATAGTGTTTGACACAGTGTCTTCTATTGCATAGTGTCTTCTTTCCAAAGCCCCAAAGAGATTAAAAGCGACGTACGTTACAAATTAAACATTAAAAAAAAATATTTTGCATGTTCAAAGAATTACAGCGTTTTCTATTACATGGTGTGTTCTTCCCAAAGCCTCAGAGAGATTAAGAGCGATGTACGTCACAACCGTATGTAAACTATAGGCGTGCAGTACATATATGTACACACATTGTGTACGTATACTATATATATATACAGCCCCTCCAACAAGAATCCCTGGGGGCAACACTGTGTGATCTTATGTATGACGATCGAGAATTATGATTGCCAAATAAATACGTTTTATCTTTCTACGGGAATGATGATTCCTTTTTAACATTGCTGGATGAACAGTGTATGCATAGGCGTAACCATTGGGGGTCGGGGTGACGGGACCCCCTGATTTTCAGTGTCGGGTATTCACAATGTAAAAGACACTCCCAAATTTTTCGGTAATATGATGTAATGCACACTTTTTTATGATGTGAACCAACTAAATTTAATAATATAAGATTGTGATTTTTCGTAGAATGCAAACACGTGTATAATGTGTTCTTAATAAAACAGCGATATCGATTCCTAATAAGCGAAGTCAGTCCTACCACTTTGTTATATATATATTTTGATTGGAGGTTTAACGACCACCGTAAGCAACTCAATGGGCTATAAGCAGTCGCCCGTCAATAATTTTGGGTCACTGGCTCCAGGGAAGGGAGAGAGCCAGTGCCGCAAGACAAACACAAAATCCATGCCTCACCGGGATTCGAACCTGAACCCTATTAAAGAAGGAATGATCAGAGGCCATCACCTAGACCACTGCGCCACCGGGGCGGCAATTTATATTTCTGCCCTATCTATCATAGTTTTGCAGTTCTGTTCGCTAAGTTCCACAATTCGCCAACAGAGACGCCTGTATCGTGCCCGTTAAATCACGCTTCAGCAACTGCTTTGCTCCTGTGTGTGTGTGCGTAGGGCGAGGGGCTCCCAAACTCTATCTTATACAGTACGTATATAATATGTATACATATAATGCGTGTATGTGTGATTAGACACCCCCAGATTTTGAAACATGGGTACGCCACTCTGTATGAATGCCTAAGTTAAAGAACGATGTGGGGATGCAATGGCACGAACTACACAAAGAGTGCTTGAAGTCATACAGGTCTCTTACATAACGTAAATAATGTGGTCATTTTTTTTTAGAAAAATACATTCGCTCAAAGTGTAAATTTTTCGTCAACTTTAACTGGGGCACATACTTTTATTTGCAGTTGACGACGGAAGATGCCGCTACATTTCTTTCTTTCTTTTGGTTAAGGGTTTAACGACCACCGTGAGCAACTTAATGGGCTATAAGCGGCTGCCATCCCTAGTTTAGGACCACTGGCTCTAGGGGAAGGAAGGGAGCCAGTGCCTTGCGACAAACCCAACACCCATGCCTCACCGGGATTCAAACCCAGACCCACTTGGATGAACGGTCATAAACCATCGCTTAGACCACTGCGCCACTGCTACATCTGACAGTCGTGCATCTTTGACGATCGCCAACAATGTCCAGATGTTAGCCCATTTGCTTCTTTGAAAATTCAAGTGAAACTCCTCCAAATACGTGGCGTCAGTGAATAAACAAAGACACCGCTCTTTTCACGTGTTAGCAACACACAGCAACCGAAAAATTGTTATTCGGTCACCGACGAAGAAATGAATCCCGGATCCCTCGATATCCAGCCGAGCGCGTTAGCCTTACACGGCGGTGACCAGATAATTTTTCGGTTGCTGTGTGTTGCTAAAACGTAGAAAGAGCGATGTCTTTTTTTATTCTTTGAAAATTTGTTTATTTCAAACGTTTCTTGGATTAAAAAAACAACAACATCCAATTCCCAGGAATTGAATGCCATAGAATGGAGATAAACTTCAAGTATGGCAACCTTACTTTGACGCGTCAGCTATTAGGCAAGGATGACCATCTAAACCAAAATCGAAGGCTATTGGCTGCATGAAGGTGAAACATAGCGAGCAAATCCTGCAGAGCACAAATGCCATTGGCTGATGCACTGAGCGCGATTTTTCCATGTCGTTTTCATCAGCGGTATCGCAATCGCTAGTTTCGCAAAGATTCAATGATTCATAAGCTGCTGTTTTTGCGCATAAAATGTTTCTTAATAAAGATCTTTGAAATGTCCTTTTTTTTTCTTGAAATTTTCTCAAAAAATAAGGGTGCATCTTATATTCAGGAAAATACGGTAATTGAGCTACTTTATTTTAAGGTTTCAATGAAATTCATTTCGTGCTGTTACATTTATATCGTAACATCTGGAATTAGGTAGGTATTTTTTTTATTATTGGAGGTTTAACGACCACCGTGAGCAACTCAATGGGCTATAAGCAGTCGCCCGTCCCTAATTTAGGGCCACTGGTTCCAGGGAAGGGAGAGAGCCAGTGCCGTAAGTCAAACACAACATCCATGCCTCACCGGGATTCGAACCCGGACCCCGTTCGGACGAATGATCAGAAGCCATCGCTTAGACCACTGCGCCACCGGGGCGGCTAGGTAGGTGTGTTTATCAGGAGTCAATTCAGGTTTTAAAAGTTGGTACCCATTTTTGTGAAATTTTGCTCATTTTCGTAAAATTTGCCCTTTTTTACGCTTTCCAACCGTAGGTTGAAGAGGCGTATATGCTCCAGCTTTGTCCGTCTGTCTGTCCGTCCCCACGATAACTCGCGTAAAAATGGTTCGATTTCGATGAAATTTTAGCAGGTGGTAGGGGACCACCTAGGGACGAACCTTATTGAAAATGTGTGAAATAGGGTCATAGGGTTGGATACATTCCATTGCCCTTATGTGTCATAATTTGCGTAAAAATAGTTCGATTTTGATGAAATTTTAGTATGTGGTAGGGGACTACCAGGGGACGGACCCTATTGAAAATGGGCGAACTGTGGTCAAAGGTCAGTACATAAGAGCTGGATCTATTCCATTGCCCTTATGCGTCATAACTTAGCTAAAAATGTTTCGATTGCAACAAAACTTTATCACGTTGTTCTGGAGGTATACTGAACCGGTTCTGTTGAATATAATTGAAATAGGGTCAAAGTTCAGGACACAGGAGTGCGATTTATTCCACAGCCATTATTCTCATAAGTTGACTAAAAATGCTTCTATTGCGACAAAGCTTTAGTATGTTGTTCCAGAGGTATACTGAACCAATTCTGTTTGATATAATCGAAATGGGGTCAAAAGTCAGGATACAGGAGCGAGATTTATTCTACTGCCATTATCCTCATAACTTGAGTAATAACTCGAGTAATGATTTCTGGTATGTTGGAAAGCGTATCATAATCAATGCATTGCATGATTTTACTAACTTGTTTATGTTTAGTGCAATTTTGCCAAAAAATGTTTAAAACCCTCAAATACACACACAGGTTCAAAGTTGTTTGGCTTCAATAATAGAATTATCATTATCAGATCCAATAATAAAATTATCGTTATAAGATCAGGACTTGCAGAATGCCATTGTGCATAGCTCAGATGCAAGGGTTATTAAAAAAAGATTGGTCTGGGCATATCCAGTTGGCTAGCCCGGTGTGTAAGAAGAAAAAAGTCAACACCACACTGCCCTGTTTTGCTTTCCCATTGAAATAAAATCTGAATAAACACATACGCATTTAGTTAAATACATCAGTATTAAAAACGCCTTTCAGGATGAAATGTTTGCTAAAATAAAAATTACTGAAAAATATTTTGCCACAAAGCCATTGCAGTTAAAAATTATTTTTGTGAAGATACCGTTTGAGCTAAAAATGCTTTTTTGAAGTTGCTACCCGACGGTGTCGAATGAGCTTTCTTGTTTTCTAATTACTTTAGCTATAAAATGTTTTTTTTTTTTTTGCATAATGATTAAAAACTCACCTATCTGTTTAAACAAATTACAAAATATGAGGTCTAGCAAAATACTATCCACACACACTTTTTTTCCCCTACCTAATAAATTTAAGTAATACTGCGCACTTGCCAGATTTTATACAATTTAACAAGTCTTTAACACAGATATCTTCTCTTTCAGGACCTTTTCCATGCAGCGTTGATGAATTGCAATCCACTTCACTAGCAGCAAGATTTCTCCTGCCAAGTTTAAATACTACGGTGAATGTTACAGCTCGCAGCAAGATTTCTCCTGCCAAGTTTAAATACTACGGTGAATGTTACAGCTCGCAGCAAGATTTCTCCTGCCAAGTTTAAATACTACGGTGAATGTTACAGCTCGCAGCAAGATTTCTCCTGCCAAGTTTAAATATTACGGTGAATGTTACAGCTCGCAGCAAGATTTCTCCTGCCAAGTTTAAATATTACGGTGAATGTTAAAAGCACGTAATATGCTTGTTATGTAAATACGTATATCATATTGTACTTTATTTCTGCAATTTGTATTCATATTTTATGTAGTTTTTTTTTTTTTTTTGAGCTAAGATGTATTAAAGGAAATTAATATACCATTTGGCTAAGAGTATTTCTTTTTCTACCTGTAAGTCAAACACACACACACAAAAAAAAAAAATATATATATGTATATGTATACTGGATAGTGTATTTCATGAGGGTGATTCAGAGGTGTTCTGCGTCAATGGTTAGCACACATTTACAGAAAATAAATTCCAGGAAATTCAATTTTTGCTAGAATCAAGTGTTTTCTTTTATAGTTTGCAAATTGAGTTAAAATTTGCGTTCACTTAGAATTTTAAGAAGTCTTATGCGGGAACACTTTAAAAACCTCCGAGGTCTCGGCGTGTCGTGGTGTTAGCGGACGTGGCATTAGCGGCCGGAAATGCAATGAGTAAGAAATACCCAGCCCTTCCCAGACACAGGACGAATAACGGCGTAGAGGGTTGGATTTGAAAATTAATTATGATTGTAAACCAAAATCAACCAAGTGTGCAGTTGCTAGTGTACATTTTAAAGTAAGAAGCAACGAATATTACCACCCCCTACTCGATGTGAGGGCGAACCATCTGCTGCGTCCTATTCGCTGCAGTGGGATTAATTATTAAGAAGGCCGTTAATTTTCGTAACTCTTTACTCTCTATTATCTTCCGCCTATGGGTGTCTACCGTGAAGTTGGGTTCCCTAATGGAGGGTCTCCAAGTTCAGGGTTGACGGGTGCATTGCGTTGTGTTTCATATGGGAGAACATGGGAAACCCATATTCCTCCATATGCCGCTTGAAATTTAATAAACTCATGTCAGATTTGGACCTTTTATTTTCCTGCGACTGGGTTTGCTAAATGTTAAAAGTTATTTTCTTCTTAAAATCTTGGAGTTGTTACTCTACCAAAACTTTACGATTGTTCTACTTAATTATTCAGGTTAAAATAAACAAAGATTCACTTATTTTGAATTTTCAAAGATTTGAGAAACTCGGGTAAATTTCATTATAAAATACAGAATTTATTTTCATTAGTGTTTCCTTAAAATCTATTACACTGATCGGTGGAGATTTCTATTAATTTAAACCAAAATATATTTTAAGTTCATTATGCTTTTGATATTCGCAATCATATTTTAAAGTTCACCTTTCGCAAAATATAAGACACATTATGTAATTCAGCACTTACAAGAGATTAAAATTATCTTTTCTACCGAGGATGTATAGGAGACAAAATCATGATCATGCTAACGAGATATTGGGAATTATGAAATTTTTCTCACCAAATTCTTTTTCTTTTCATCTATTTCGTTGTCGTCCGGTATTACTTATAGGTATAAAGTCTATGGTTGGGACCTCATCCGGTCCTGCTGAATGCACACTGCCCGCATAAGATCACTCGATGCTTCACCCAAAATTTGCGTAAAAACCTCTCAGGGAAAACATCATACTTCCCTTCACCTGGAAATCATCTTGCTCAATTTTTAGCGTCTTCTCAGGAGAAAAGCTCCTAACTAAATTCTTTCTGCGATATTCTGCCCAGGATTCATCTAGAGTCCATCTTTCCTCTCTGCGTTCACCCAGAAATAGCAGTCATCATTCCATCCCGTGTTCTCTCCAAATCATCTCTGCTGAGAACCTCCTAAAAAAACATTTTTGTCTCTCGACTATGTTTAAGGGTTCGGGGGTGTTCCTGTCCTACCCAAATGGCTCTCCCCTTATTGGTTGGGCCGCTTTTCCTCGCTTCGGCATTGGTTTACATCCCTGTATGGGAATCCCTCCGATTCGTTGGCAAAGGCTTGAGAACATGGAGTTTTCTTGAAGATGTATATTCCTTTATCTTGTCAACTGCTCCGCGGGATGTCCGCGCTGCCTTAGAATTTTCACGTACGCTTCCTGTGTGACTCTTTCTGTTGGTGTCAACCAGTTACGCCCACTACGAGAAATATGCCCTGTTCGTTCCCCGCTAGCGTGCGTAAAACGTGACTTCGATAATAGAAGGTGGTCCAGTAAATTGGCCCCCACCTGTGATTGCGAGCATTTCCTCTCGTAGCGTTGCTTGTTATAACCTCCGAGTTTTTCTCTTTACTAACCTAGGGGTGTGTACTAACCTAGGGGTGTGTTTCGTGAGTATCCCCACGTGAATTTTGGCGAGCTCGGGGAACTAAAAAAAAATAAAAAAAAAAAAACAGCAATTCGAAAGAATGATGAAAAAAAAAAAAAATAAGGAATTTCCTCCTCAAGAAAGAAATCTGCTCAGCCAGGTCTTAGAAAAATTATGAAATATGTATTATACTTATCCTCTTAGAATGCCTGTCCGCATTATGCTTCTCGGATTTTCTTTCCCAATTCCCGCGCTCTCTAAATTGTCTACTTGGTAACTACTCTTCCTCGTTTAACTATTTCCTCATACTATGCGATACCGTAGGAATTATTTGGTGAATATATTGCTTTCCCACACTTACTAATTTGTAGGCCCCCTTTCCGAAATTCATACCTACGAAATCATGGTCCTCCAATGTTACACGATATTCCGGAGGACATACGGGTAACATTATCTCCCTCTCCCATAGGGTTGAAGAGTGTTGTCCCCCAAAGTTAGGTGCTGTGGATTCCTTCCTCTCTTGCAAGGCTGCTCGTTTTCGCTCATTTCAACATGCGATGAATTACAATCATTTGCGAAAACTTATGCACACATATGACACATAATGTAATTATAAGCACATACAATAAGCATAAAACTACGAGTAAGATTATTATAATAATGTTCAATAAATATTAAATTCCTCCACCGAATCTAATTCTAAGTTTGACATTGACAGATAACATATGCACTGTATATATATATGAATTCTTTCCGATATTGACAGATTTCTTCAGCCGCCGTCTTCTCGGCGACACACAATATTTGCTCGGGTACGCGCCTCCGTTCGGCGATATGGTTTCGGTTTTGGGCGTTCCCATCTCTTAAGCACTCAGCTAGTTTCTCAGAGTTCCTTTGGAGATCAGCCTAACCGACGGGAGTGATGTAGGCTAACACCATCTCCACGTTCAGTTCATAAGGGTGCCGTGCCATTACGCCGAGGAATAGTTCCTGGTAACATTTACCGCCTGCAGCAAGTGATGACCGACGAAGCGATAAACAGAATTATTATTACCGCAGCGGCTCCGGCTGCGATTATTTTGAAAGCTCCGAACAGGGAAGTGCCGAAGGCGTTGAACAGTAGCCCACTGCTCCATTCGGGTGGGCCTGCTGGTTGCCAGTATGCGCTGGAGATATTAGGATAAGTCAGCTGAACTGAAGGTTGTTCTAAGCAAAAGTCTAAAGTGGTACAAGCGGTAACGGTTCGGGCCTTTAAGCAGAGTTTTTCGCTGTGGCACTTAGCGTCCGTCTTTAGATTTATCTTGATCGTTCGTCTTTCCGTCTGTAGTTTTACCGAACGAGAGTGCACCGTGAGTTTTTCGAAGTGAACGTCCACAATCCCGGCTGCGCACGATGAGAAAGCTTCGATCTCTACCGTAGCCAAGGGCTCGCATGCAAAACAGCCTGTTACCTTGATTTCTGCCTCCGTGAATTTTGGGCAGACAGTTCTGGTTTCGATCGAGTACTTGTACTTCTGGAATTGAAGATTTACCACTATAGGGGCTGAGTGTAACAGTTCCGAAACAAGTTGGCCATTTCCGTCAACCTTCAGTTGATGCCATGCTGATGCCATTGGTAAGGCGCTCTTTTTGTTCTATCATACTCAGTAAATACGACTGTTGTCGGTGGCATTTCATAGAGTCCTCATAATAGCTACAAGAAAACATGCTTTCGTCGAAGATAAAATTTTTCGACATCGATTCGTTGCTCTGCGTATCGCCGATATGTCCTTTCATCGGTCGTGAAGGTAAGCTTGCCCTTTCAATATAACTCTCTTGAGGGTTTCCCACTCGAGAGATCAGATGGGTGTTCACGATTGGTGTAGGCTGGTCCAGTGATCCGACTACTTGCACTGTGATGCCCGTAGAGGTCGTGGCTTGGTTCTTAACCGTCAGAGTCTCTACGGTGTCGTTGTTGTGCTGTTGAATTAGTAGCTGATAACTACACTGCATCGATACTATTCTGCGTACGTCGTATGCTCGCAGGAAATCTGCTTCCAGCCATATTCGAAAGAAATGGCAATGTTGCGAGTCAATGATCCAGCATGACGTGGACCCACTGTCGGACGGCTGACAGCCTGTGATGCCGGGCCAGTCTAGCGATTGTTTTGTCAGTGCGTCAAATTGTTTTGATCGCACACATCCTTTTCCCCAATTGCAAGTCTCGTGATTTGCACAAACCAATTGGCTGAGATAACGCATTGTAGTCACGTGCGTAAAATAGTCTCTCGTCGTGTGCCAGATACAGTTTGCCTGCTGGTAGGTTACTTTCAAGGAAAAAAGTGTATGGTCATTTTCCTGGTCCGTAAACCATATGCATTGTTCATGCCCCAAATTCATTAGGGTTACCTGCGCATTAGTAGTTAGACGGCAGTTGTGCTCTACCTCTGAGTCCGTGCACTCCTTCACCTTTGATGCAACAATCGAATGTGCGTTACATTCCGCGGAAGTTCCGTTTACCAACAGAAATAAGCTCAAAAGTACCAGTCCGTGTAAAGGCGGTTGCGCCGCTGGACGGGCAACTTGCCTCTCCAAATATTCGTGCATCTGATTTACTCCGTTACGTAAAACATTTCCTGTTAGGGCTCCTGTCTTTACTGCCACAAACGTTGTTCCTCTGAGGAATCTATATGACTTCCAAAGAATTATTCCGACTCCACACAACAGCTTCCAGATGCTAATTACTACTTTCCTGGCATATAGAAAGGTTACCGCTGAAATTAAAACTAGCACAATATACACTACATAAGTGACTGCGTGGGGTAAACACTTTAGCTGTCGTAGCATCTCACGACACAGTATGCACTGTAGGGGTCTACACGTTGTTCTACCTACGATTTGCAAAGCACCCCTTAGGGTTTTTCCATCCGTGGTAACGAAAATCAAAGTTAGTTCCGCAGAAAGCTCTAGTAGTTCCGGTGGCAATGATGTCTGATACGGAGCGTTCCTTAAAGTGATAACCCGCTCCATACCTCGAACTCGAATCACCAGGGTTCCTGGAAGTGAGCTGGTGATGATTGGGTCGTTGTATGATACTTTGATATTTTCCCTTTGAAATACTGCCTCTTCGTCAGACAGCAAATGTCTCTGGTGACGGCGCCGAGGTAAAATATTAGTGCGCGGTTTTCCAACGCACTCTGTGAAAGAGATCAGCGCTGGGTTCGAAATCCGTAGTCCTTCCGCTTCATGTATCAGTGTAGATACTGCTGGCGTCAGGCGGCAGTTGCACGTAGTGACGGATTTATTCACACAGCTCGCCAGTGCACAATATTCGCTCGTTCCACTGCACGGTGCATCGGCTGTGCAGGCACAGTGTAAACCGTCTCTTGTGCACTCCATTAATGAAAGGGCTCCTTGTGGGTTCGGTTCCTGCTGAACGAAGAAATTTCTCGGTTCGATAAGCTCATGGTTGTGCGTAATGAATGTCCTCCAGGCTTTCACGCACTCGTCGCATGAATGTGCATGACAAGCACTCCGCGGCATTCCTAGTTTCAAAAGTTCGGCACGAGATGCTACAGTGCACTGATATTTATCTCCCTTGAAATGACAAAGTTCGTGATTAGCAGCTACTCCGCTAACTGTCCAGATTACCACGGCGAACGCAATCACGTTCATCTTGTCCATTTTATTGACGAATGTCACTCTCTTCAAATACCTTAAAAGTGGTAATGGTTCTGTCAACACTTGTCGGCCATAATTATCTCAAAACAAACATACACATGAAATCACTCCTTATCACCTCGGTATTTCTCTTGCACATGCATTATATACGCTTTACATTAAGAACTAGTAATATTTCCTTCGAAAAGCTCGTTTCACTCTGACCTACGAGAAGTGAGGGGTTTTTATGTGCATATTTATTTATATATACATATATATTTTTCGAAATTCCGAAGCGCATTCCATCCCAGGCTTCCCTTTTCTCTAATTGTATTTTTTTTTCTTCCTACTTGTAGGTTTTCTCCAACAAAACAACAAAAATAAAAATCTCATCACTCGTGTTTCTTAAGCTTACTAAATTATAATTAAATAACGGTTGTTTACTTCCCATTTATCTATTCTGCAGCTATTATTTCCATTCGCTGGTGCGTCTACTACTTCTAAAAGAAAAATTATTAATTTCCTTTTCGTGTTTGTCGTATTGTCTACCAGATATTACCCGCGTATAGTCGCTTATTTCCCTTTTACGTTGTTTAACTTAATCGTTAGTTCTTTGCTGAACTATTTCTTGCCATTTTATCTTTAGTGCTTTACTCTTTTTTTTTTCTTCTCTCTCTTTTTTTTTCTCGCGTATTACCATTGTATTCTCATTCCTGGCTATTTCTGATTTCACGACCAGATGCTTTTCTCGTGTATTCGCAGGTGTGCGGCGACCATTTAAGTAACGCCGATGATTTCGGAAAATAGGGATTTCCTCGAAAATGCTTGCGAGGGTCCCCTTTGGGCGATGTCACCCCTGCAAATTCGTCGCTCCAAAAATTTTGGGTCGTTCCTGTGTTGACCGTCTCTCACGGCTCGAAATCTGAAACACCTGCGCTGATGCCTGTGGGTGTAAGTGAGCGCACAATAGCGTAGCCTCTTGCATGTTTTGCTTACATCGGAGGCTTCTTGTTTAGCCTATGTAGATGCATTCTGTGTATTCTATTACCTGGGGCTAATACCACTCCTCTAATTTCTGCAGGTCAGTGCTCAGTTCGCTGACGGATTTCATTGAAACAACACGCTTCTTTTGGTCTGGTGAACTTGTCATTCAAATTTCCTCTTCTGCTTTATCTCTTTTTTTTTTTTTTTTTTTTTTTTTTTTTTTTTGGTATCGTTGCACCATGTCTGCACGTATTAATCCTCATCTCACCTCGTCGCATTTTTCGCATGCTCGACGCCAGTTGTGGTTTGGGAGAATCTGCAACTGCTCCTCGTGTGCTGCGGTGGTAGAGGATGGGGAGCTGGGCCTGGTGAATTTGTCATTCACATTTCCTCTTCTGCTTTACTCAACCTCTAACCTCACGATGTACCTAGTGCATTTCTACCTCGATTTCATTTCTATACTTTTCCTTCCGTTATACTTGCCTTCCTTATCAATTAAAACTGAATTTTCCTACTATCCACAAAACAAAACAAAAAAAATATAGTACCTTTGGATATTTCACTTCAAGGTAAGTGCTTTTTACTGTCATTTCGATAGGTTATGGTTAGGCTATGTTAGGTGACGTTTAGGCTACGCGTCGTTCATGTTTGTTGCTACTTTCTTATACCATGTTTTGTTTCAGGTTCGCGTATTTTAATTGCTTTGAATACCTGCCATGGATAGTAATTTTGAACCACTGCATTATCCGATACGCTGCTATTCTCATTGCATTCCGTCGGTGTTTCCGCACGGCCATTTCTCCGCAGAAGGTGCTTACGTTTTTTTTTCTCTAGTGATATATTACTCCGGCCTATGCTTCAGAAAGTTTTGAGAGAAAAAATTAATTTTTTTCTTCGTCGTGCTGTGCTCCCGTTTATAGTTTCCATCCTTTGAAATGCTCGGCCGTTGCTGTACAAAATATCTTACCGAGCGTTCCCGTTCTTTTAACGATAAATTTTCCTTCTTTGCATTCTTGCTTCAAGATGGCGGCCCAAGATGGCGTCTTCCCATTCTTCCTTTTGCTCCTTGCCAGCCAGTTTGAGTACGGGGTTTCTCAAACTGGAAACACGGTCCGTCCGTTCCTCTACTCTTGCAAGCCCCGTGCATGAGCGACGTCATTCTGCCTACGATTACCTTCGCTTATCCTCCTACTGCCTATCATTAATAAAATTTGAGCGGAAAATTATTATTTTTTCTCTTTTTTTTCTTCTCTTCCAACAAAAATTTTTTTTTGTAAAAGGAATGATTGCTACCGTTCAGTCTTTCCTCTGAAATAAAACATTGCTTCCTCCACAGGTTTTTTTTTTTTCTTTGCTGGGTGCTTAATCCCGGGCCCATTCTTCCTCTTTTTTTTTTTTTTTTTCTTACGTAATGTATTTTTCCTTACTTAATATTAATTTTCCCCTTATCGTAGCAAAAAAAAACTTTAAATCTAGTTTTCCGTGGTTCGCGAACTCAAAACTGGAAAGATTGCGATGCACGTACTAGGCTGCGGTCCTGCTATGAATATTATTAATTACTTCCTGCATATTCTTCCATGTTTATACACCACTTTCTAGCTAGACTCTTTTACGAATTATTTTCGATTACTGATCAGATCGCAAAAATTGTTTTTTTTTTTTTTCTTTTTTTTCACCTATCAAATTTATTTTCTGCTAAACGTTTACCGTGAAAATTCAGGGATCTTCCCACTTATTCCGCATCGCTGTTTCCTTTTTATTTCTTTTTTTTTTTTCACAACACACACAATTTTTTTTTTTCTTCGCCCAGCGTTCTTCCTACTTCCTCGGCTTAAACCAATGATTCCTGAGGTTTCGCCACGATTTTCCTCCACTGTGGATAAAGATTATTGACGGGTGCTCCTTCTGGTGTCCCTGCGCTTAGGTTTTCTTGAATGCGCTGTGACAAATAGCGGTCGGCTAAATCGAACCAAGAGGTTCCCTCTGGATTATTGGGTTGACTGAGACTTTTCAACATTCTATTTACTAAGCTAGTATCTTCCGGCTGCTCAAGTCTTTCGGTCGAGTCGCTGACCACAATTTCCTTTGGGTACGTGCGATTCAGGCCTATTTCCAAAGTGTTGGGCCCTTGTGAATTTGCTGTGGGGTGTATTGCTGCTGTTTGCTGAATTCTGTCCTGCGAACGTAGTAGATATGGATCTCTAATAACCCTTTGGCGCGTTGCTTCTTGTGTTTGTCGGCTGCTACTTTCCTGATAGGAATCCTGTGACGGCATGGTCTCCTCCGTTGGTTCCGCGATTGCCTGTGTGCGCCTCGGCTCTTCAACATGTTGCGAGGGCAGCGGTACTTCCCTGCTTGTCTCCCTTCGCGCTGAACTCGACGTAGCGGGCGGCGAATTTATCGGTACTCCGATGTTGGGCGGTTGACTTACGGGCGGCATTGCTCTACTGCTTGTCGGTTGCGGCATGACTACTCTGGGAAAATCGACCCAATCCAGATAGTCGTAGTCCTGTGTGCTCTCCGATCCGTCGTCAGAGAAATCCTGCGATTGTCTGGGTACTTGTACCTCTATATTGTCCTGTACCGGTGACTCTGCTATAAGCTGGGGTAGGCGTTCAGTCCGCTTGAAGACTCGATTTTTATGCACGGTCTGATATTTGTTCGGATTTTCGACTGACCTCAACTGAACATTTACTGGGGTGGGGAACGAAACTATCTCCCAATCTCCGCAGTTAGTTCGAGCTAGCTTACGTGATAAATGTGGCTGTGAAAAAGGGGTGTGCAAAAATACTCTGTCGCCTAAATGTAGATTCTTTTTCCGCAGCGTGCCTGTCTGCATACTTCTCTTGTTTCGCCGCAGCTTCTTGCAAATTTCCGTATACAATTGGTTGAATTTTCGCTAATCTGGTCTTCTTATTGAAGTGAATGGGACGATTTGTGAGGTTAGCTATCAATACGGGTATGATGCCTGATTTGTCCAGCGTGTTTACTGAACGACCCAAGCGTACTTTTCCCTGGGCGTATCTTTCTGACGGCTGTACTAGCACTTGGTTAACCTGGCATCCCGAAAATTTCCCACATCGGATCCGAATAACCCTTTCCGAATACGGTGGGATGAGCTCCTTATGGACGGTCCTTCCTATCTTGGTTACGTCGGGGGTAATGGGGTTGGTCCTTTCCGCTGAAGGCACGGACAAGACCTGGGTTCGAATTTTCGACTGACGTGCTTTTCCTTTAAAATTTCTTTTCCGGTTATTCCTTCCTCTACCGTACTCTGCTCTAGCTAAATTTGCTCTGCTTTCCCGTTTCAAAATTCCTTTTCCTGCGTCAAATACGTATCCGTGCTCCTTCAATAGATCCCAGCCTAAGATTAGAGAATAATCTTGATGCAACTTCCGCTGAGTAACGTGATAGGGATGTAAAATGGTTTCTCCTCCGATTTCTACCGGTATCTCATAGCACTGAGATGTAGGTAAAGTGTTTCCAGTAATGCCTTTCACTAAAACTGCTGATCCTAAGTCACGTATACGAATCTTTCCCTTTATCTCCTTTAATAGTGAAGCACAAAAGATTGAGATACAAGCTCCGCTGTCGATGAGTGCAAACGCGTGAGTATCTCCTATCCTAACTTTCACCAACGGGAGTGCTCCATCACCTCGGACGTAACAATTTGTTAAAGTAACTCCACGGACCTTATTATAATTCCGGCCAAGGGCGGTCCCCTTATCTTGACCCGAAATTAGTTTAAAGGACGCGAATTTTGCCTGGAATACCTATTGCAATCTCTTCCTGGTGCATCCTCTTCAAAACGAACGCGGTTTTCTCTTCTGTTCCCCAAATTCCTTGGATTCTGTGGGACGTGAGCGTCCTGTCGGTAAGTGGCGCTGTAGTTCCTGTAGGAGCGATACTGATTACCGCGGCGGTCGCCAGGGGAGAAGTTATTCTGCTGTCGCGGGTACGAAGGGTTGGGTGCCCTGTCCCATGAACCTCTTTGAGCTTGCTGCGATGGTTGCGTATAAACTGCTCCTTCCCGATTGTTCCGATAACAAAATCGCTTGATATGGCCAAAATCGCCGCAGTTATAGCAGATGGCCGAAGTAATGTCTACGTCGGGTAAATTTCCCCTAGATTCATAATTAGCGCTCTGGAAATTTCTAATGCGATTTACGTGCGTCCGGTGCGAATTCTCTGCTTTCCTTAGCCTTTCCCTCAAATTTTCTGCCTCACTTTTCAGAGCGTTCACCTGCATCTCATGAGTTGCTAGCTGCTTCGCCATCATAGAACACAAATCGGCTATCTGGTCCGTTGAATTGCTCTGTTGCCCTTGTGAAGTCCCTGGGATCGAACTCGATTCCTGCTGTGCATCGTAAGCGTTAACGTCCCGGTCTAATAAGAGATTGTGAGACTCTTCGGCCAGCGCTCTCTGAACTGCTGCCTGAAAATTTTCCGGGGCGAAGGATAAAACCGTGCGCCTCAATTTGGGGTTTAATCCATTCAAAAACTGCGACATTTTAGTGCTGTCTACCAGTCCTCGCACTTGCTCATTTTCTAAATCCATCGTCTCCATGTAGGAATAAGCTAAGCCGTTAAGACGAGCTACATACTCGGCCACCCGTTCTCCTGGTTTTTGTCGGCAAGTCGTAAATTTCTGCATTCTCACGGTAACCGGTTGCAATGCGTCGAATCTTTGTACTATCGCCTGCTTAAATCGTTCGTACTCGGTCTCCCTCCTAATATCGACGGCCTCCGAAAGAAAGTGACTGGCGGCTCCTTTGAATTTTGCTTTAGCTGATAAAATTTTAACGGCGTCGTTCCATCCTGACAGTTCGGCGGTGCTCTCCAACGTTTCGAAAAATTGACGTGCGGTCAGATTTTCATCCGATCCGCTGAATGTGGGGATATACGCCAACATTCCCGCCATTATTGGTACGTTCTGCGGGGCTACTACACAATTTTCTGACACGGCTTCCCCTTCTAGAGTGCCCTGAAGGTCGTTCTCCTGGTTCTGTTGATCAACTATGCAATTTTCCGAAACAAAATTCTGTTCACCGTTGCTCTGTTCTCCGTTCTGTTGGTTAGCCATATATTTATTCTTTAACCTTACTAAATTAAATTCCCACGGCTCCTACTATATGCTTCGTAATCTCGTAAAGTCACATAAAATTAGAAAAAATTCCGGTGAAGCTACCACGTAAAAATAAAAATTCACTCTAACGTAACTCGCTGCTTCGTCTGCTAACCCACTTGACTTATGATCAGAAAACAATTGCTACGAATTAAATGATTAACGTTCCTAGCTTACTCATAAATTGCATTCGGCTTTCAACTTAACTCTACCTAACTCGCGACACACTAAACAAAATTCCCTCAAAATATGCACATATACAACCAGCACTTCACACTAAGATATGTAATAAATTTGAACGTCTTAAATATATATATAAATACACTAGAAACATTTGAGATCAAATTATGCACTTGTAACAAAATTAATACGATAACCACTTTTTCAAGAAATTAGAACCACACCTCAAATACTTATGCTGACTTCCTAAATTCATTAAATTTTAGTATACTAGCAATAACCTCTGTCTACTTCCCTTGGTGGATGCAATCCCACATTTAAAGCACAATAAATCACACTTCCATAAACACTATTTTCATTTCAAAAATTTGTTCCAGCATTATCCAATTATTACTCCTACCAATTCTTCTTGCACTAGTCCTTTTTATTACTCTTTCCCAAATATTAATCCACTTAACTACTCTCTGTCTACACTCCCAAGTACCTCTACACATTTAAATGCACAATAAAACACACACTTAGATATTACATTCCCTTTTAGTCTTCCAAAACAAATCAAGATTACTGCTTAACCTTCTATTAGCTCCTATATCTTGCAGAAAAAAAAATTAATTCCTCTTATCAATAATTAACCTGCCTATTCCTTCTTAAATTATCAGTTTCTTATCAATGCATCAACACACATAATAAAATCACACTTCAATAATAATGCACTTTTGATTTTAAAATATATATCACCACAACTTCTCATCACTACTCTTCTATCAGTGCCTCACCGTTAAATTATACATTCCCCAAGTTATCAATGAACCTATTATTCCTCCTAGTTACCGATTTAAAATCACAACACTCAAATGCACAAATAAACAACACATCAAAAATAATTTCACTTTGATTTGCAAGGAATTTTCCCTTGATTTTCAACGATAAATCAAAATTATTCATGAATTACACTTGTATAAATTTATTTTCTCCGTACTATTAATTTTCATGTATTTTCTGTAAGATTTCATCTATTCATTTGCTAAATTAGCAGTATCACTCTTATTTGTTTTTCTGCCTATTTCCTTAGAAATTTAAATTTATTTCAGCATAATCTGATTTCCTGCAACTTATTTACTTGCATTTCACCTTCACTATTTTTTTTTGAAGTTAAAATCTTGCTACAATTTCCTTAATTTTTCTATAAAACCTGCATCTTGTTACTCAGAATTGAAGGGAGATAATAGAAACACATCGCATTATTCTGCTAATTCTGTATACTTGATTAATTATCCTGACCACCGAAAACAAATATTCTTTTTTTTTTTTTTTTTTAAACCACAGGATCAAAGAAATCCTGGTCCTAGCACAAATTTTATATTAATTAACCAAAGAACTGAAAAATCCTGGTCACGGCACCAGTTTTATATTACCACCCCCTACTCGATGTGAGGGCGAACCATCTGCTGCGTCCTATTCGCTGCAGTGGGATTAATTATTAAGAAGGCCGTTAATTTTCGTAACTCTTTACTCTCTATTATCTTCCGCCTATGGGTGTCTACCGTGAAGTTGGGTTCCCTAATGGAGGGTCTCCAAGTTCAGGGTTGACGGGTGCATTGCGTTGTGTTTCATATGGGAGAACATGGGAAACCCATATTCCTCCATATGCCGCTTGAAATTTAATAAACTCATGTCAGATTTGGACCTTTTATTTTCCTGCGACTGGGTTTGCTAAATGTTAAAAGTTATTTTCTTCTTAAAATCTTGGAGTTGTTACTCTACCAAAACTTTACGATTGTTCTACTTAATTATTCAGGTTAAAATAAACAAAGATTCACTTATTTTGAATTTTCAAAAGATTTGAGAAACTCGGGTAAATTTCATTATAAAATACAGAATTTATTTTCATTAGTGTTTCCTTAAAATCTATTACACTGATCGGTGGAGATTTCTATTAATTTAAACCAAAATATATTTTAAGTTCATTATGCTTTTGATATTCGCAATCATATTTTAAAGTTCACCTTTCGCAAAATATAAGACACATTATGTAATTCAGCACTTACAAGAGATTAAAATTATCTTTTCTACCGAGGATGTATAGGAGACAAAATCATGATCATGCTAACGAGATATTGGGAATTATGAAATTTTTCTCACCAAATTCTTTTCTTTTCATCTATTTCGTTGTCGTCCGGTATTACTTATAGGTATAAAGTCTATGGTTGGGACCTCATCCGGTCCTGCTGAATGCACACTGCCCGCATAAGATCACTCGATGCTTCACCCAAAATTTGCGTAAAAACCTCTCAGGGAAAACATCATACTTCCCTTCACCTGGAAATCATCTTGCTCAATTTTTAGCGTCTTCTCAGGAGAAAAGCTCCTAACTAAATTCTTTCTGCGATATTCTGCCCAGGATTCATCTAGAGTCCATCTTTCCTCTCTGCGTTCACCCAGAAATAGCAGTCATCATTCCATCCCGTGTTCTCTCCAAATCATCTCTGCTGAGAACCTCCTAAAAAAACATTTTTGTCTCTCGACTATGTTTAAGGGTTCGGGGTGTTCCTGTCCTACCCAAATGGCTCTCCCCTTATTGGTTGGGCCGCTTTTCCTCGCTTCGGCATTGGTTTACATCCCTGTATGGGAATCCCTCCGATTCGTTGGCAAAGGCTTGAGAACATGGAGTTTTCTTGAAGATGTATATTCCTTTATCTTGTCAACTGCTCCGCGGGATGTCCGCGCTGCCTTAGAATTTTCACGTACGCTTCCTGTGTGACTCTTTCTGTTGGTGTCAACCAGTTACGCCCACTACGAGAAATATGCCCTGTTCGTTCCCCGCTAGCGTGCGTAAAACGTGACTTCGATAATAGAAGGTGGTCCAGTAAATTGGCCCCCACCTGTGATTGCGAGCATTTCCTCTCGTAGCGTTGCTTGTTATAACCTCCGAGTTTTTCTCTTTACTAACCTAGGGGTGTGTACTAACCTAGGGGTGTGTTTCGTGAGTATCCCCACGTGAATTTTGGCGAGCTCGGGGAACTAAAAAAAATAAAAAAAAAAAACAGCAATTCGAAAGAATGATGAAAAAAAAAAATAAGGAATTTCCTCCTCAAGAAAGAAATCTGCTCAGCCAGGTCTTAGAAAAATTATGAAATATGTATTATACTTATCCTCTTAGAATGCCTGTCCGCATTATGCTTCTCGGATTTTCTTTCCCAATTCCCGCGCTCTCTAAATTGTCTACTTGGTAACTACTCTTCCTCGTTTAACTATTTCCTCATACTATGCGATACCGTAGGAATTATTTGGTGAATATATTGCTTTCCCACACTTACTAATTTGTAGGCCCCCTTTCCGAAATTCATACCTACGAAATCATGGTCCTCCAATGTTACACGATATTCCGGAGGACATACGGGTAACACGAATGTTTCACAGAGTTTGAAAGTTATAGATTTATTACAAGTAGGAGAAAAAAGGGGGAAAAAAATAAGCTGTACAGAAGAATCGAAAATATTATTACGGAATTCGAGCGCTCGAATGACCTGGAAAATGCATGAGGGCCTTAAGCTACGTTACCGAAATGCATTAGAAGTATGGTATTTCTTTATTTATTTTTAATCTGCAAATTAGTTGCATATGCGTATAAAAATTTTTAAAATGAAAAAATACAACAAAAGATAAAAAATATGAAAAAAAATAAGAAATGAAAAAATACAAAAGAAAAAAAAAATATGAAGAAAAGCACACAAAAAAAAAAAGATGGAAAAAAAAATACAAAATAGGAAAAAAACATGCCAGAAATGCAAAAAAAAAAACCAAAAAAAAAAAAACCGCGAAAGTTATCACAATCTGGTTCTGGGAAGGGGTGGGTGTTTCTTATTCATATCCTAACCGTCCGCTAACGCCACTGAACCGTCGTGGCGGCACGAACCCCCCCTCCTCCCCCAAGCTCTTTCCGTTCCGTGGGCACACACGGGCATAATTCCAATTTACCATCTAAAACCTAAAAATATTGCTAGGTATAACTTTTCTTTTTCATCTCAAGAAAGTACAATAAGAATTTCTTGCAGTGTATTTTGGCAATACATTTCCATATGTAACTGATTACTGATATATACTATTACTTTTACGAATAATTATGCGCCATTAATCCCGGACCTTGAAAGAGTGGAGGTTAACAGGGCTTAGAGAGGTTAAGTAGAAGCACGCAGTTTGTATCAAAGTCAAACGGAATTGAAGGTCATGAATGGAATACGGGATTACACCATACAATGCAAATTTTGAAGATAACTATCCGTTTTTTGGTGTAAATATGACAAGGATGTAAGTCAGATAATATCCGAAAACTTTTGATTTATCTGCTACTCTGGGCAATCTCGGGTCAGGATTCTTAAATTCCAGATTCGTTAAACATGAATGCCGGTTGCTTCGACTAGCGAATCCTGTGATGGTTATATTCAAATTAATCAGAAACTTGAGACTCGGTCGTTCTGTGTGGTGTAGTGGTTAGCATACTCGGGTGCTATCCGGGAGATGAGGGTTCGATTCCAGGACGACGAAATTTTCAAGTTTTCAGATATTATCTGAAAACTTGAAAATTTTTCAGATAATATCTCACACCTCACCCTACGCATTCACTCACTCCCTCCCAATCCACCCCAGTCTGGTCCACACTAACCACACTCACCAACCACCCACACGAAATCAACATTCAGTGGCAATTCCTCCACTCGCGTCTGCCAGTTCCAAACACTCTACACCAGATGAAGATTCTATCTTCCCCCATCTGCCCCCTCTGCGCAGAGCCTGGCTCCATACAACACACATACATCCACTGCCCAGCCCTTCTCCCGATGTTCCATCTGATGTTCTCCCTTGCCTCCAAAGTCTGCCCTATCACACACAAGATAGAACACTATCAATACCTCAACGCTGCACCCACCGCACCTCACGCCTCCACAACTTGCACCTACTTCTTCGTCCTCGGCAAATACATCATCTACCAACTTTACCTCCAACACACTAACAACACCCCACTCACCGAACCCCCAGCAAGCACCCAACTGGTCCATCACTTCAAGAACAGAGTCACCGCCCGACTGCAAGCAGACTACACAGAAGCTCACAGGACGGCGACCCTCAGCGAGTTCTGGAAGCGATGGAACCCCCACAGAAGCTGGTTTACTGTCACCAGCAACAACAAGATCTGCCTCGACTGACGCGCCCTTACCACTGGAAAGAACCACCAACAGCCACTCTTGGTCGCACCCACCTGGTGCCACCGCAGCAAAGAACACAGGTGAAAAAATTTTCCATACTGCTGCCCCCCCTCCCCCCTGCAACCTACAACCTCAAGTGCTCAAATGAACTGTACTACAACTACCACGGCTCGGAACGAGAGAAAGTGCAAATGGATCACCATTTAATCTGTAATAAAAAAAAACAAAAAAAAACAACAACTTCTGAACTCTACTCTCACGCAAAAGACTAGCAGCTCGAAAGAGCAAAACTTTTGTACACATGCATCACCATTTCATGTTATAAAGAAACTTCTCCTGAACTCCCTACTCTCACGCAAAAGACTAGCAGCTCGAAAGAGCAAAACTTTTGTACATATGCATCACCATTTCATGTTATAAAGAAACTTCTCCTGAACTCCCTACTCTCACGCAAAAGACTAGCAGCTCGAAAGAGCAAAATTTTTGTACATATGCATCCCCATTTGTAAATACTCACCTACTCATCTTCTGTCTCATCTCCTCTGACGAGACATGCGCCGTCGCCCTGTAAAACTTCACTGTATCATATCTCAGTAAATAAAGTCTATTTTGATTGTACATCCTTGTCATATTTACACCGAAAAAACGGGTAGTGATCTTCAAAATTTGTATCGAAATTTAAGGTGTTGGTGCATTTTTGTAGTTTTTAGTATAGATCCACAATAAAATGGTCAATATAAGTATTTATTGTATATAAATCAAATAAATAAGGAAAGAAATGAATTTCAAAAAAATTATTGGGAAACCTGCTTTTAACAAAAAGCATCTGAATGTCTTCAAGCATGTGGCACGTCTGTTCGGCACATTTAACACATGGTGCTTATATTCGTAAGTTTTAGATAACTAGTAAAGTAAATGCACATTTTCGTTGAGGATCAAAATCTTAATTATAACATATAACAATACAATTGGCCTTTTCATCCTTTTCCGAATACAACATCGGTTATGCTATATTTCTGTTTCACTTTAGGAATCTATAAGTTTTGACAATTTCGGTCCCCAGATGAAACTACAATTTTTATACGGCCCACAAACACTGTACAAGGAAGAAACTCATCCATTAGGGCAGCAGTAACTTATTTTTTTGAGTTTTCACTTAGTTCTGATTTTACATGGGACTTTGTTATTTGTCGCATTCGTCAATTGTACACAAAATCTTGCGTCTCTTGTGTAAGAGAAGTTTTCTGCGCAAGAAATGTCACCCTAAAGTGTGTAAGTGACCTGTTTTCCGTGCGGCCAGCATTTTCCCTGTTACCACATTCCCTAAATTCAATTTAATAGCCCTATCATTCATCAATGCATAAAGTTCGAAGCCCGAAATTAAAGCAGAAGCACTGGCGTGCAGAGGTTTGGTGATGCCCCGGGGCCAACTCCTTGATTGTATGCCCTAAGACCCAAGTATAGAGCCTAGTACTGAGAAACGTGAGAATGGAAGACATTTTAAATATGTAAAAACACATTAAACATGAAATAAACACTATTCACATTAAATATAAATCAGCCACATCCAAAATAGTAACACTATACCAGTGATCCGATTTATTGGCGTAGGAATATACACTATATTGAGAAGAGTCACCGGACACCTAGAAAAGAAAAACAACATAGCATTTACTGACACACATTAGTACGGTGTCGGTGCACTTTGGCCTTAGTGCATGCACTGACCCTTCGAGGCATGCTTTCGACAAGGTTTGGGAACACAGCGATAGGTATGCGCTTCTGTTCAGTACATAATGCTGCCGCTAACTGTTGCTTAGTAGCCAAACTTCTTATGCGGCGCTGTAATTCATCCCATAGCTGCTATATGGGATTAAGATCAGGGCTCTGTGCTGGCCAGTCCACACACGATACGGAATTATTGTCAAACCACGCCGTAAAAGTCCTTGCTTTATGGCTCTGTGCATTATCCTGCTGGTATCAACAAGGCTCGGTTCCATAGTATTGTCACAGAGTTGGTACAGCATAATTGACCAGAATATTGAGGTAGACATGCTGGTTAACAGGTTTGTCCACGATAACCAATGGGACGGGGCCATACAGCAAAACGTACCGGTAGAAAAACATCCCCACACGAGTACACTGCCAGCTCCAAACTTGATCGTAGGAACAGTACCTGTGGTAAATAGCGTTCCCCCGGCTGCCGCCATACCCACACAAGGCCACCAGACTGACGGATTGTGTATCTGGATTCATCAGTACACAGGACCCGTTTTTATTGATCTACGGGGTCCACGATAAATGTTCTTTACACCATTCTAAACGACGAGTAGCATTCCGAGTGGAGATGAAAGGCTTATGAGCAACCACATGACCACGGTAACCCATAGAAGGAAGTTCTCTGCGAATGGTACGTGTACATACCGAGGTTCCAGCATTTTTACTCACCTGTACACTTGTGCAGTACTCCGTCGATTAGCTGTAACGACTCTCTTGAGGATTCGACGTCCTCTATAACTGATTTTCTTTGATCTGCCAGTACGTTTTGCTGCTTCAGGCACGCCATGTGTCTTCCACTTATTCAGTACATCTAAAACAGTCGACTTAGGTATGTTTAAACGCCTCTCGATTTCTCTTATGGACAGCCCACTAATTAACACCAAACAATCTTTCCTTTCTCAAATCAGTTCTCTCCCGCAGCGACATTTTCACTCAACCTCACGGTGCGATATGATCGCGGTTAGCTGCAGGCTTGCTTTTATACCGTTTGCAGCTGTACGGCGCATATTAACAACGGAACGGATCCGTTCATTTGCTTTTGAATGGATGTCCGGTGGCTTTAGTCAATATGGTGTACATGTGTCAATGCGATGCTGGGTAACTGCTGGTATCTGACTCAGAGGTGGCGCTACAACGTACTAACTGGTTGCACTCGTGTAGCTGTTTTTTTTTTTTTTTTTTAGTAAATGGTCCAACTGCACTGTAATTGCAACTATTTCTTTTCCTATACATGTACATTACACATACTAATTTTCATCTTGATTGGATGATTCCTTCTAGGTGGTTCGGTTTGTTTTGTTTTCTGTTTGCAAAGAGTATTAGCTCTTTTGGGTTAGGCAGGTTTAGCGGGATTAGGGCTGAGAAAGAACTTGATTACCCTACCTTAAAAGGAAAAGGTAATAAACAGCAAACACCCCCGATCATCAAGACAGTTTCTACTTTCTACAAGCACTCCTCATCTCAACTCAAGGGGGACGGAGAAAGGTTCCAATACAGATGTTTTCCTTTGACTAGAAGTAGCATGAAAGCAATTTATATCACAGCAGGCCAGTTAAGTATTCCCCTTAAACAATAAAAGTGTGGGAATCGTAAATCCTTCCTTCACCTACCACTAAAAGCAGGGCCGTGGAGAGCGAGCTCGGGCTCCAGTGCAATGAAATCTCTGGGCCCTCCCACCTCGGCTCCTCCACTAACCACATAATCCATATTTTCGTTTCCTCACCTAACCCCCACCCACCATTCCCCTGCTTCTCGACAACCCGGCCGGTTGCAACTTTTCAATCTTTTTTTGCGGTGGATAATTTTTCAATTCTCCCCTCCGTAAACAACCCTCGAACTGTTATGGTGAAAAAAAAATAATTTATTTGTTTATATTGAATTGATTGTTATTTATTAAAAGCGTTACTATACTTATGCTGGTATTGAAATTTCTATGGAAATTATAGAAAAGTTAAATTTGGGAGATGGGTGGATGCATTTCGAAACAAAAAATATTTTCTAAGTATTAGAAGGCCATGAACATCCTAAACAAAAATGCATCTGAACATTTACATTCCACAAGAAGTTATTGGAAAGTTTGCGTTGTTTGTGTTCACGCAGAGTTGAGTCATCTGAAAGTGCAAAAATAAGTGGATATTGTTGCATGTGTATGAAAATGTGTCACTATAAGTCATAGGATAAAATGTACTCGTTCAATAACAACTTGTGGAGGCGGTGAAAGTCAATTTAAAAGGATAGGACAAAAATTGCAGTTATGAAATACCTTATAAAACCAGGATTCGGATCGATAGCCTTAGTCAAGCTAAGGTGGGTACATGGCTCAAGTCATGGAAGACAACAGCACACAAAATTTCTCACACTGCACTCATTTTGAACTTTTTTGAAAGGCTACTGCCTGTATTTATTATTTTTCTTTAAAAACTTAACAAGTTAATTTTAATGGACAAACAGATGGTATTTCCTTTTTTCTTGTTTGCTTAAACACAGCAGTATAAAACAGAATCTCAATTTACTTTCTATTTCTATTTGGCCACTGGCCTTATGAACAGTATAGCCTGACATATTTCAACACAGTTGGTTTGAACACTAGGCATGCATCCAAAATTATACCATGATTCACATAGCTTACACAAAAAAAAAGATACTGGATTATTTTTAATTCCACAAGGTGGACAAGTTCTGTTCTTTTGAAACGTACTCTCTTCTCTCTCACCTAGTTAGCTCAATGACAAATTTACAATTTTACACTTATTGATTTAAATTTACAGCACCTAAACAATCTTAGCAAACTCTGCAATCTCCTAGACCAGCTTCGAAGACTTCAATTTAAATTTACAGTTATCTTAAGAGCCACAAATTATACATTAACCAAATCTACTATCTGAAAGTAAACAAACCAAGTAAATTATCCTCAAAACAGAATTTACACTGAGCACAAGCATTAATTAACATTACATAACCTATAGAACTACACTGAATGAACCTACTTCACTTATAAAGAAGCCTCACTAACTAATCTTAAAAATTATCAATATTCATAACATCAACATAATTCAGAAATTCAAACAATCTTCTTGCACTAGCTTGCTCATAAAAATCACCTCACTCTTCACTTCACATAATAGCTCAAGATACTTAATAACTCTATACTGTAAACAAAAGCTCAAAATACCAATTAACTAAATTTCCAAACTAAATATCAAGTTCACTAACACCAACAACCAGAATTTACATCCCTAGCACTACAGCAAATCATAAACAAATAAATTTAGATACTTTAAATCACCAAACAAACTTAAATTTAACACCTGCAGTGAATTCCTGAGGTAGCGGTGAGGCAAATACTCTCAGTTCAGACACTACCCTGGGTTTTTGAGAACCAACATAGGAAGAAAATACCAAGTCAGGCTGAAGGCGTGAAATTGGGTCGTGAATCCACTTTCAGCCTATGCAAAAGGAAAGGAAAAAATCCTCAAGTGCGACACATCATCAGGTACAGAATTTCCTCTAACATGATCTCGCCACATTTCTTGAAGCAACGCTCGACCGACCCTCGCTGGCAGTACATATCTCCGTGAGCAGCGAAACTACTGGGGGTTTGAAGACAAGTTTTCCCCCAAAAACCACGTCCTCAAGGATCTTCCTTTTCGAACCAATGCATGATCCCACCTTGATCAACCACGCCTGCAAGAGCCTGTCGTACTTCAACCCTAAATACTCCAGGCACATCCGGCCCAGAACCAACACAACTATATCCCAGGAAAATTTCATTTATCTCTCTATATATCCCAAGAAATCCTAAATCACAATATCCACATATATCCCAGGAAAATTCACTTATCTCTCTATATCCCAAGAAATCCTAAATCACAATATCCACATATATCCCAGGAAAATTCACTTATCTCTCTATATCCCAAGAAATCCTAAATCACAATATCCACATATATCCCAGGAAAATTCACTTATCTCTATCCACATATATCCCAGGAAAAATCACTAGCAAGGAAATTCTTCTGCACCATGGCAATGCGCAGGTCCACTTCAGACAATAACACTGACCATTTACATAACCCACTAAATATTTTCACCTTATTGAAAATTAAAATTGCATTTAGACTTTTAACCTTATAGTAAAAACAAGAAAATTTAGGCCAAAGAAAAGAACAATTAATACTGGAACTGGTGAGCAAAAGTGTGTCTTCTCAACCCATGATGTTCATTCTTTTTGTGAAATACTAAACTTGAGAACAAAAAATACTTTAACTTCTATTCTGCACATATCGCATCCTGGTGAAAATTCCCTACTCAGAGCCCTCTGCCCTAGGACAAGTTCCCGGCTTGCCCTAAGATCACCCCTTTCCAATGGGAGATTAACACTCATCTGGAGCATGTAAAATACTGGTCCTCAAATAACACACCTACCATCTTAATTTCGACACTCAACACTCCAAGAATGTAAACAACACTTTAGGTTTCCAATTTCATCACACTATAATATGTTCCCAAAATTCCAATATAAATCATCCCATAATTTATCTTCACTCAAAAAAAAAAAAAAATAACTCAACGCTGTAAAAGACTAGAGAGAAGTGTTTACTATTATTTTATCACCCACGACATCACAATAACACTGCTTTTCAATTATCACATGCCCAACTAAACTATTATCGATGCACCAAAATTTACTGTGTCCAAACATTAAACTAAATTTTTCCGATACATCAAAATTTACTGGCCTGGGAAGTTGCTAAAATACCAGACATGACAACACAAAAAAAAACATAAATGAAAGCATTTTCAACTCCCCTCTCTTTTTTTCTTTCTTTCTTTTTTTCTGAATTCATACCTGAGTAACTAATAAATTTTAATTTTGAAAGCTGAACGACAACACAGCCATAATCAGAGGCAAAAAAAAAAACTTGCTCTTTTTCTTTTTGTTTCTTATGCTCAGCTCGAAGTTTAGGTACCCTGCGTGGGATGTTATATATCAATACAGAAAGATATGGACTAAAACATTACCTTCGAGCTGGCGTTCTTTTTTCCTTTTTGTTTTCACCACAGTTTACAGTCCTGGCACAACCACAGTTTTTTTTCTTTCCTACTGCAGCAGAGCATCGCCGGAGCCAGCAGGTACCTCCCATTGTGGTGGACTGGTGGTCATCAAAAAGCCGAAAAAAAAAGAACTCCTCCCCAAACTTTGGGAGGAGATGGAACTGTTTTTGGCCTCTCTCCTTCTTGGGACAGCAACCGCATGGAGAGTTGTAGATGCTGTTGGCGGTATATCCTTAAGGGAGAAGGCATGTCTTGCCTTCCTCGGCTAAGTTCTCTCCAGGGCGAAGTTTCCGGACGGCGGGAGGCTTCTTTATCGGCGTGCTACATCGTCAACCCCTCGAATGCAAATACGAATACCAGAGCCAGAGTGTCCCATTGTGGTGGACTGGTGGTCAGCAAAATGCTGCCATGGAAAAAAAACTCTTTTTTTTCTCTGTGGTTCTCTCCCGCCAAAAGGCGAGGAGAAAAAACTCCGCCGTCCCCTCTTTCTCTGACGGCCAGCAAGCAGACCCAGAACAGCAGTGACCTCTCTCAACGGATAAAACTCTGGGGTGCTTGAAACCGCTGACCCCTCTCATTGGTCGAAACTTCAGCCTAGCAACTAACGACTCCCCAACGGAATTTCACTCCCTCGCAAGCCAGGGGTGACACACTGACCTTCACACGTAGACCAAGCTCTTTTTGACCCTGAGGTCTAAAAATAGCTTCTGTTGCTGAATTCCCTACCCCAAAGACGAAAAGTTGTTGCACTTTTGGGTGACTTTTCCACGACGTTTGGAAACAGGAACGCAAAAAATGGCGAATTCTTGCCTTGCAGAAAATCACTAATTTTAATTTTCTTTTTCTCTCGTTCCGTGATGTGAAAGTAAAATTAATTTTGATTCTCTGAGCTGCACACCTACTCGCCTTTTCCTATCGCGATAAAAGAACAGATAAAATAATTATTTTCAAAAGCCCAAAGTCAGTTAAATCAAATATTATTCTTTTTCTCTCTTTTTTTTTTTTTTCTTCTCCAACATGAAATTTTGTTTTCCTGGTTGTGATTAAGACAAGCGAATTTTGCGCATGAATTCCCCTGCCTTTCAACCAGGAATTTTCTTCTAACGTATGTCATGGGAGAAAATTTTTGCATTAATTAATCTCCGATAAACCAACAGAAAGATTGATCAGGTCTTTCCGAAATTCACCAGAGGTTAAAATTTTCGCCATGACAAATACATTCCCCCTGCGAAAAAGACGAGCAAAGCGAGTCGAAACATAAAATAAAATCTCAGAAAATTCGCTTCTACCTACTACTCAACACACACATGCTCCGACCATGTCAACAAACCGATGAATGTAAGCAAACCTGCAGCGCCACCTACCTCCGGTGAGCTGACTTCCGTTCCAACATGGCTACCACTGAACTAGGAAAACAAATGTTCCGAAGCAATGCTACTTATCACCTGACCTTAATTACAGAGGTAAAAGAATTTTTTTTAAGCCAAAAAATTTTCACGGAACGAAGAAAAAAAAATTCTGCACCGGTTCAGATACTAACCTTTTAACTACACTGAGAAAATTAAATTAAAAGAAATTTAACTGATTATTAAATTCCTAACTCACTGGCTATTACTACAGTAATACTAATCCTACCCAACACTGAACCTACACTGCACTCCAATAGTAAACAACCTAACTTACAATAACTAACCAGTGCACCTGGGCACTAAATTAACTAGCCTGAGGAGAGAAGAGAAGTTACGCTTCTTACAATTTTGCATTATGCTTTCACCAATTTGACATCACCAACAACAGGCATTTTCGAATGACAACATTACTTTACAATACACTTTCTTCGCTTAGTTCAACAGAATATGATAAATTGCCTGAATGCAACACCTTAAAAATACACTTAATTCAACACTCGGACTGTAGAGGTAAAAAAAAATTTTGCAACACATGAAAAATACACCTAGAAGTTCAATATTTGGAAAAGTGTGAAATTGCATATATATATGTGACACACTGCAAGCTATTAATTAGCATTAGTTATGTTCGAAATGCCAAATTATACATTATGCAGGTACGCTTGAGAAATTATTTGTGTGAAAACTCATGTAGGTAAACACCCAAAAAAAATTGTATGTGTGTCAAGCACAAAATTACTGAAATTACTCATATATCACTGAAAATATTACACTAACACAAAAAAAAAAAATGTTCTATGTGTCAAGCCCTAACTGGCTTTCATGTTAAGCTCAATATTATTCAATTATTCAAATATTAAAAACACTGCTACTGAAATTTTATAACACAGAAATTCAGCTGAAATAAAAAAATATGCACTTTCGCTACTTTGGTCACTGAGAGAGAGAGACTACCAGAACTTATCACTACGAGAAAATAATTCACATATGAAACCATACTCAAGATTTTTCGTAACTACTGTGCAGTACAGGTTGAATTCCATGACAAGGCATGTATCCTATGGTCACGGCACCAGAACCCTCCCTTTCGAGAAAAGAGTTTTCTTAGAAAACGCCATCTACCAACAGACATTCTTATTTTTCTTAGTACTTTTTCCTAATCATCATATTTTTCACCTTTCATTTTTAGAGTGTAATATACGTCTAAAGATGCAGCCTCTGGGAAAGTATCCACAAAGAGTTCTCATAAGTAAACATTAAATTTTGTGTTTTCTCTCTTAGTTGCCGCTGTGAACAGGATGACTTCATCGGTCATCGGAATAAAGGGAAAAAAACGAAGTCGGAATTAAGCACAGAGACACTATATTCATTTATAAAAATTGCCGCAATGCGAAAATAATGAGTTGAGCGTAAAATAAGGTATGAGGAAAGAATGCCCACGGAAAAAACGCCCACGGAAAAATCGCCCACGGAAAATACGCTAACGGAAAAAACGCCCACGGAAAAAACGCCCACTTCTCGAAAATAGGAAAAAACGCCCACGGAAAAAACGCCCACTTCTCGAAAATAGGAAAAAACGCCCACGGAAAAATCGCCCACAGACAAAATGCTCACGGGAAAAATATGTGATCGACTGATAAGTTTATATGACTGTTATAAACGAAAATACGTCCACGGAAAAAACGCCCACGGAAAAATCGCCCACAGACAAAATGCTCACGGGAAAAATATGTGATCGACTGATAAGTTTATATGACTGTTATAAACGGTGTTCGGACAACTGGTCACAGACTGCTGGCCAAAAAAATCGTTAGGGGTCATATAAAAATTGCGGTTTCTTGGCCACCTCACCTACATAACGAAAATGGGTGTAGGAGAATTGGCCACAGGACAACTGGCTACAAAAATTTTAAGGGGCCGTATAAAAATAACGTTTTTGACCGCTTCGTGCCCACGACCCCCAGAGGTTGGTAATCAGAGTCATATAAAGTTTCCGTGATTTCGTCTTTTCTTAATTGCGATAATTAATGTAATTCTTTATAAGAAATGTTTATGATCTACATCTCAGCAAAAGATTTAAGGGTTTTCAAACTACAAGTCTGCAAATTATCTGAGCGCATGTGCTGACTCAGGAAACCTGTCGGGGGGGGGGGGGGTAATATCAAAACTGTAAGATTTGAAAAATGTATCGTCCCATCGGGAGATTTTCAGCATTTACAAGCTACAGCTGGACTGATTATTTGAGGGCACGTGCCTACTCAGCAAACCTGGGGGGTGGGGTGGGGTGGGGTGGGGGGGTTATATGATAATTGTGAATTATATAGAATTTCTTGTCAGACCCGGAGATTTTCATCATTCACATGCCTTCAGATAATGTGTCGAGTTGTAGCTGCTAATTGCCGAGAATCTCCCGATCGGACGAGAAATTTTTCATATTTTACACTTTTGGTATCCCCCCCCCCCCCCTCTTCGCCGACAGGTTTCCAGAGAGTGACATGCGCTAAGAAAATTTGTCGAGTTGCAGTTTCTAAATGCTGAAGATCTCCAGATCGGAAGAGAAATCTTGATATTTTACGATTTTGGTATTACCTCCCCCCACCCCCACCCCGACTAGTTTCCTGAGGCAGCAGATACCCTCAGAAAATTCGACGTGTTGTAGCTTGTAAACGCTGGAAATCTCCCGATCGGACCAGAAATTCTTTATATTTCATATTTTAGATTTTAAGCACCCCCCCTCCCCAGACAAATTCCCTGGGTTTGCACATACTCGCAGAGAATTTTTTATTTGTAGTTTCTAGAAAAATATCGTATAGCAGTTGGCTTGAAGACAACGGTGAATCATTACTATGTTTTTAAATAAATGTTGCATAAGACTACCACGGCTTTCAGGCCAACACCATACAACCTGTAGAGTCCATCAGTGCAATCCGAACTTTCCTCTCGTATTTGTAAGGTTTGCAGAAAATATTTTACACATCAAATTATTAATATTGCGGTATTACTCAGGCAGAAAATAATATTAGGACTAACGTTTAGGCCCTTCTAAAAGTTTTCATTCCGTCATTCCCATATTCGCGTTATGTAGGTGAGGTGGCCAAGAAACTGCAATTTTTATATGACCCCTAACGGTTTTTTGGCCAGCAGTCTGTGACCAGTTGTCCGAACACCGTTTATAACATTCATATAAACTTATCAGTCGATCACATATTTTTCCCGTGAGCATTTTGTCTGTGGGCGATTTTTCCGTGGGCGTTTTTTCCTACTTTCGAAAAGTGGGCGTTTTTTCCGTGGGCGTTTTTTCCGTGGGCGATTTTTCCGTGGGCGATTTTTCCGTGGGCGTTTTTTCCGTGGGCATTCTTTCATGCAATCTAAAATAAAAAGACAAAAGATGCTGGCTTCTGGTGCGAAACACAAAGTGACAAAATCCTCATGATGAATATTGTCTGCAGCCTTTGATGACTAGCAATAACGTTGTATATCATACATAGTGATCTGTGTCGGCGAGTAGCAAAGCAACGCAGGAAACCCAATATGTAGTGACGGCGTGTCATTGGAAAGGAAAGAAGAAATGAAAAACGTAATATGGAGAGTTCGTTTGATTTGCCGCAGGTAACCCACGCACGTGTTGCAGTTAGCCTGGGAACTCGAGTAACATTGTAACACTTCGTTGTTTTTTTTTATATTATTGTATTTAAAGCAAGTTCTGAATTTATTACGTTTTTTTATACATTTATGACATAAATTACGCATTTTTATGCGTATTTTACGGGTCAGGTAGAACATATTTTTTTACGCGTAACTTCTTTACCCTGGTGACGGTATAGCTTGAAAAATATTCGGACACCATAAAATAACATGAAAAAAATTACTTTAGAAATTGGATCTGGGCACCCTTAGGGTACCGGGCCCCGGTGCTACAGCACAGCCTCCACTCCCCTTTCATCAGGCCTGACTAAAAGGAAGGCTAAATTATTTAAACAGTTCTTTTCAAAACAAGTACAAAGATAACAACTTGAAAATTTGTAGTACCAAAAACAGAAAAAAAAAAAATGTCACGAACATGAGAAAGTAACATATCAATTGAGAAATTGATAACGAGTCACAGTACACCAATTAAATAGTAACACTGTACTTTAGTGATCCGATTAATTGGCGTATAGGAAGTAGACACATTAGCGTTTCCAAGCTTTCGCACATCAACCAGATGGCTTTTTCCAGGAAGTTATACAGAAACTGCAGTTTCTGTCTAACTTCCTTGAAAAAGCCATCTGGTTGATGTGCGAAAGCTTGGAAACGCTAATGTGTCTACTTCCTACGCCAATAAATCGGATCACTAGTACACTGTTACTATATAATTTGACAATATAATACCAAAACAAAACTGGCAATTCAATTATATATTTTCAGGGCCTCTTAAAATCTGGGGCACAAACCGCGCGCCTAGCTGGAAATTTGCCAGAGCCTTCGCTACCGTAAAACACGCATCATTCAAGCGCCAACCCCTTTCAACTTTTTCCTGTTGTCTTCCCTACGGACAGCACAGTTTTAACCCACGGAGAAGTGAAGTTACTGTGTAAGAGCTTTTTTTTTTTGTTTCAGGGCTGTCGTTTGAACAAAGGAATCCCCATCTGCTTTAAACAGCAATTCATTCGAGATACATCTTAGTACGTGTTCTGAATATTTAGCTTAATGCCCGCAATAAAAACTTTGAGTTACCATGCACACAAATTTGCATATAGAATACAAAAGTGAACTACACCGATGAGATATTCCTTCGAACTTTTAATGGAATAATTCGATTCAGTAATCAGAGGTCGAAGGTACATGGCAAGTGCTATTTCCAGTGGTCTTGTAAGTGTTGCATAGCCTGAGACCAAAGGGCGCATGGGATGTCCCTATTTATGAATCTTAAGCTTTCCGAACATCTGTGGTACCCTAGGTCCTGGCACATTGTACAAAGCGTGTTTGATATCTGCAGGTAAAAAAGAAGTTTTTTTGGCCTTACTCAAAACTGACAGGATTGAGTTCGTAGAGTCGTGAGTAACCCTAACATGTGGTATTTGGTTAATTGCTTCCTCCATCTTATGTTCATAGGTGTTCTATTAAAAATCACTATTTGTGATGATTTATCAGCAGAAATGATTGCTAAACTCTGGTTATTGTGTAACTCAACTAGTGCTTTTCTTTCTTCTTGAAGGGGAGTAAGTCTCCCATTCGACCCCCTGGTCCGGATTTTATTAACCTTTTTGACTAATCTATGCTCACATCTTCACGTATAACAGAAGGTAGATTTGAAATAACCTTTTCCATTTGAGGTACCAGTTCGAAGGCGTTAATCTTAGAATTCAAGTAGGCAATTTAGGGCCTCTGTTTAATGCAGAACTCTGCGCTTGAGTTAATAATACATCACTAAAGTTTACAAATGTAGGATTGGTCTCTTGTTGGCGTCGGATAATTTTACGACTAGCACCAGTAGTGTAATACCTCTTTGTGAGGTCCCTATCAACCAGTAAACATAATTTATGAATATGCTTAACATGAGCTTGAGAAATTATAGTTTGTGCAATAGCTGAGACAATGATCAGAAAACGGTCAAACAATAGGGATTGAAGTTGTCTAGCCAAGAGTAAGTAGGTAAGATATGTCTTACCCTGGAGTTGACTTAGTAAAGACCTCTTTGCTCGGATTTCGGGAAGTAGTCTTCTCTTTTCGGCATCCCGCAGCACCTTACATTCTATCCATGAGCGTGGATGCATGTTCAAGAGAAGGAAACCGGGGACAATTTTCAAATCAGGGCAATTTAACAAAAAAGACAAATGCGTTTCCTCCTTGGCTGTCTTTAACGTTAACTTTTTAAACATCTTACATGGGCCTCCATACCACTCAACGTAATGTACTATGAAATCATACCTGTCATTAACTGTTGAAGATACAAGAAGACGGCGGATTAAAACGTGCAGAATAAGTTAGTTCCAAAACCAGGGCAGCAATCTCTCGGTGCACGTTAATGCATCCAATACTAGTGAAACATTAAAACTCGCAAGAGCTCCAATGATTTTAAGAGCACACCAATTCAATGAAATAAGAACAGATAACCTCATAAGGTCTTTCGAGTTTCCTAAAACTCATCTTCAGATGAAAAAACAAATCAAACCCTAAGTTTGGGTAATGATGGTATATATATATATATGCATAAAATGTTGATGCAAAAAAGAAGAGAGATGAGAACAACTAAAGAAGATGTGACTTCCAAAGTGGAATAGAGCTATGCAAGACATTACGAAAAAGTATCACTGAAGACGTAAGGAAATGTGACGTGCCTGCCAGCAGGACGCACACGGCATAAAGGCAGATAGTAGTCAGAACAAACATCCGCGTAGCTCAATTGGTAGAGCGACTTATTCCGGAATGAGGGGATCCGGGTTCGAAACCTGGCGTGGACAGAAATGACGGAGAAATTTACTTCGTTATAATGGCGCTCGAACTATCCGAATGACCCGACCGTTCAAGATCTCGCAGTGGTGTGATGTTATTTCCACACCGCGAGATAGGAAATATCAGGGAATCCCTTCTCCATCGCTTCGAAAATAAAAAAAAAAATAAAAAAAAATATATATGACTGGGAGTTCTCAAGTGCACGTTGTACAGTGGATGGCTGCCTGCAACGATTCATGGTCATGGCTGACCCGTGGGCCATGCCCCCGGTCCTCTTTGGGAATGGGGGAGATGTGAAGTACCTGACAGCAGGACGCACATAAAGGCAGATAGTAGTCAGAACAAACGTCCGCGTAGCTCAATTGGTAGAGCGACTTATTCCGGAATGAGGGGATCCTGGCGTGGACAGAAATGACGGAGAAATTTACTTCGTTATAGAAATTCAACCGTGAACTAGTGAGGAAAGCAATTGAAAACAACCAAAGCCTAAAAATAGCAAAGCGACATCTCAGTAAGGGAAGAAAACAGATTATGGCACTGAGAAAAGAAGATGGTTCTGTAACAAGAAATAGAAGCGAAATTTTGACAAGCGTGAAATATTTCTACTCCAAATTATATGAAAGGGATGATACATGTACTCCAGACATCATGAAAGGTACCAGTACCAGAATTCTTCCAGTCCTCCCAGCAGAAGTTGCACATGCAATCAAGAACATGAAGCTGGGAAAAGCTCCAGGAGATGATGGAATTACTGTAGACATCATACAAGAAGCAAGTGAAGAAATTTAAACAGTACTCCCCCAAGTTTTCACTTGATACCTTAATGAAGGAAGATTCCTGCGGATTGGAACAACGCTACAATGATCCTGCTACATAAAAAAGGCGACATTGAGGATCTCAGGAACTACAGACCTATCAGCTTCCTATCAGTGGTTTATAAAATCTTCACTAAAGTTCTTTCACACCGCTTGAAGGTAACACTCGACATGGTTCAACCGAGAGAACAAGCTGGATTCAGGAGTGGCTACAGCACAATAGATCATATCATCGTACTGAGAGCACTAATTGAAAGAGTGAGGGAATATGAACTTCCATTGTGCATGGCTTTTATCGATTATGAAAAGGCCTTTGATTCAGTGAAACCATCAGCAGTTACAATGGTTTTGAAATCCTGCAGTGTTGAAGATGCATACATTGATATTATTAGTAATATCTATGAAAATGCAAGTGCAAAGATTCGGCTGTTTGAGAATACAGCACACATAAAAATTGGAAAGGAAGTGAGACAAGGTGACACCATATCTCCCAAACATTGGAAAATGTTTTTCAATCATTGAACTGGGAAAACAAAGGGATAAAGATTAATGGAGATTATCTAACTCACCTTTGTTTTGCTGACGACGTAGTCATTTTTGCAACTACCCTAACAGAGCAGCAGAGTATGATATAGGAACTTGCTGACAAGAGTAAAGAAGTGGGATTAAAAATTAACTTTCAGAAGATGTGACGTACCTGCCAGCAGGACGCACACGACACACAGGCAGATAGGAATCAGAATAAAAAAACGTCCACGTAGCTCAATTGGTAGAGTGACTTATTCCGGAATTAGGGGATCCGGGTTCGAATCCTGGCGTGGACAGAAATGACGGAGAAATTTACTTCGTTATAATGGCGCCCGAACTATCCGGATGACCCGACCGTTCAAAATCTCGCAATGGTGTGATGTTCTTTCCACACCGCGAGATAGGAAAAATCAGAGAATCCCTTCTCCAGCGCTTCGAAAAATAAATGTGTGTGACGTTGCATTCCACACACCAGATTGACAGGGAGTTCTCAAGTGCACGTTCTACAGTGGATGGCTGCCTGCAACGATTCATGGTCACGGCTGACCCGTGGGCCATGCCCCCGGCCCTCTTTCGGGGGGGGATGTGACGTACCTGCCAGCAGGACGCACACGACATAAAGGTAGATTGTAGTCAGAACAAACGTCCGCGTAGCTCAATTGGTAGAGTGACTTATTCCGGAATGAGGGGATCCGGGTTCGAATCCTGGCGTGGACAGAAATGACGGGGAAATTTACTTCGTTATAAAGACAAAAGTGATGTTCAATGCTTTTACAAGAAATGAAGATTTATTGATTGATGGAGAAAAGCTGGAGATAAAAGACACATACGTTTATCTTAGACAGCAGATATCAAGTGAGGGTCACATTGATGAAGAAATTAAACGGTGTATAAAACTTGCCTGGAGAGCTTCTGGAAGAAATAACATAATTTTCAAGAGCAATATGCTTATGTCTTAAAAGAAAAGTGTTTGATCAATGCATCCTTCCAGTGCTAACGTATGGTGCAGAGACGTGGATCTTAACTAAAAGAGACATACAACGGCTGCAGACAACTCAAAGCAGCATGGAGAGGTGCATACTTGGTTGTAACCAGGAGAGATAAGAAGAGGAACTCGTGGATCAGAAAAATGGCAAGAGTGGAAGACATCACGATCAGAGTAAAATCCCTGAAATGGCAATGGGCTGGACATACTGCCAGAAGGACAGACCATCAATGGACAGTCGAAATTTTAGATTGAATTCCAAGGGACAGGAAAAGACCCAGAAGAAGACCACATGGAAGATGGGTGGATGAAATTCGAAAGTATGCGGGAGTAACATGGAGGAGACAGGCAAATGCCAGACCGTTGTGGAAGAGGCTTGGAGAGAACTTCGTCCAGCAGTGGATTGATAATGGTTGACAATGATAATGATGATGATGATATGCATATGTAACAACAACGTGAGAGTGCAACGGGTGACGTAGATAGGCCATCGTCAATTTGGTTGGCAGGATACTCACGTAGAAGGTTGACAGCCGTGAGGAAAACTTTACAGAAAAAGTAAAAAAATAAGTAGGTGCGAGGTGGGGATCCCACCCTAAACTTATAACTTTAACAAGAACTTGATGGTATTATATAACAGATCCAATTACCACGTCATAATATATTTTTTTTTTTTTTTTTGATTGGAGGTTTAACGATCACCGTGAGGAACTCAATGGGCTATAAGCAGTCGCCCTTCACTAATTTAGGGCCACTGGTTCCAGGGAAGAGAGAGAGCCAGTGTCGAAAGACATAAATAACATCCATGCCTCACCGCGATTCGAACCCGGACCCCTTTGGGACGAATGATCGGAGGCCATCGCTTAGACCACTGCGCTACCGAGGCCGCCGTCATAATATTCACAAAATAGCGATACACCAGAAATGAAAATAAGAAGCTTACATATGATGCTAAGCAGTTTGTAGCTTAGAATTAAACCAATCATACAAAAAACCCAATTAGTTCATTAACAGTAGTGTTCCAAATCACAAGGAAAAAAAAAATTAAAGTGCAGTCAAGCATATTCCATATTAAATTATCCATCAGTCAAAACCTAATCTGTTTCCAAGGGCTTGGTAAGAGTTCTGGTAAGTTGTCATTACAACACTTGGGTCCTTTCGACACAATTACCATACTTTATGTCAGTAACATGGACGAAACAGAGCCTGGAGTGATAGCAACTCGAGCGTCAGACCACATAGGTGAGTGTAACCCCTCAGATACAAGTCGTGCCAGGGCTGTTTTTCGGAGTCCATTCTTGATGGCATACTTACGTTCTTTCAGTCTAGCTCCCAATGCTCTTTTAGTGGAGCCCACATAAATACTTTCTGGGGTATCACTATCACAACATTTTAGAGATGTTTCGTACACCCCGTACCTTTCTGTGTGGGAGACCTGGTTTCGATCATGTTTGATCATATTAAACAAAGTGACAGTATTTACCCGAAAATCTACGTCGAATGGTCTACATATGGCCTTAAGTAAAGGAGTTATCGTAGGGTAGTAGTGCATAGAACCCACAAACTTTTTTTTGTCTGTTGTCACTTTGCAGGGAAGTTGATCTTTCTCGTCGAATTTTCCCAAGCGCAGACTGAATGGTTGACCTGTGGTAACCATGTGCCGCAGCAATTTCAAACACTCTAGTGATTTCTAAATCACGTCTGCAATTACTTGAGGAGTGGGTAAAAGCTCTTCTCATCATATAATTAACAGCTGATAACTAGTAACTTTTTGGATGTGTAGACGCGGCAGGTATCAAACTGTTAATAGATGATTCTTTTCTGAAGACAGAATATTTCAACAAACCTGTGACCAAGCCCCTCTCAAGTTCAAAATCCAAAAATGGTAGGCGACCTTCCCTCTTCATGTCCACCGTGAACACGAACGATTGGTACTGAGACGACATATGTTCTGCAAAAACACATAATTCCTCTTTAGGGTGGTTCAAAAAAACCAGCACATCGTCCACATATCTTAAGTATATACATGGACAGGGCTTAAAATTGGGAATAACTCTTTCTTCAATGTGCTGCAAAACTATTTCAGATAATACCGGGGACAGGGGGGATCACTTAGGAGCCCCTACGGTTTGGCGATATACAATATCATTGAACTTAAAAAATGAACGTTTTTGCACCAGTTTTAAGGAAGTTGTGATTGAACTGATAGTTTCTGGGTCGTACCCCTAATTATGGAGTTTCAAACTGATAATGTCCCCTTCAAGAAGAAAGAAGGGCACAGGTTCAGTTACACAATAACCAGAGTTTAGCAATAATTTCTGCTGATAAATCATCACAAACAGTGATTTTTAATAGAACCACCTATGAACATAAGATGGAGGAAGCAATTAACCAAATACCACATGTTAGGGTTACTCACGACTCTACGAACTCAATCCTGTCAGTTTTGAGTAAGGCCAAAAAAACTTCCTTTTTTACCTGCAGATATCAAACAAGCTTTGTACAATGTGCCAGGACCTAGGGTACCACAGATGTTCGGAAAGCTTAAGATTCATAAAGAGAGACATCCCATGCGCCCTTTGTTCTCGGGCTATGCAGCACCTACAAGACCACTGGAAATAGCACTTGCCATGTACCTTCGACCTCTGATTACTGAATCGAATTATTCCATTAAAAGTTCGACAGAAGATTTGGACAGGGTCAGGAACTTTCATATGAACAGCTATAACTTTATTTTGGCTTCATTAGATGTTGTTGCCTTATTTCCGAACGTCCCTCCATCAGATACTCATGAAATTATCAGTTTGAAATTCCATAATTTGGGGTACGACCCAGAAACTATCAGCTCAAACACAACTGCCTAAAAACTGGCGCAAAAACGTTCATTTTTTAAGTTCAATGATATTGTATATCGCCAAACCGAGGGAGCTCCTATGGGATCATCCCTGTCCCCGGTATTATCTGAACTAGTTTTGCAGTACATTGAAGAAAGAGTTCTTCCCAATTTTAAGCGCTGCCCATGTCTATATTTAAGATATGTGGACGATGTGCTGGTTTTTTGGAAGCTCCCAAAAGAGGAATTATGTCTTTTTGCAGAACATATGTAGTCTCAATATCAATCGTTAGTGTTCACGGTGGAAGTGGAGAGGGAAGGTCGCCTACCATTTTTGGATTTTGAACTTTAAAGGGACTCGGTCACAGGTTCGTTGCAATATTCTGTCTTCAGGAAAGAATCATCTATTACCAGTTTTAACTTGCCACGTCTACACATCCAAAAAGTTACAGGTTATCAGCTATTAATTATATGATGAGTAGAGCTTTTACCCACTCCTCAAGAAATTGCAGACGTGATTTAGAAATCATTAGAGTGCTTGAATTTGCTACGACCCGTGGTTACCACACGTCAACCATTCAGTCTGTGCTTGGGATAATTCGACGAGAAAGATTAACTACCCTGCAAAGTGACAACAGACAAAAAACGTTTGTGGGTTCTATGCATTACAACCCTACGATTACACCTTTACTTAAGGCCATATGTAGATCATTCAACATAGATTTTGGGGTAAAAATTGTCAACTTGTTTAATACGATCAAACATGATCGAGACGAGGTCTCCCACACAGAAAGGTACGGGGTGTACGAAATACCTCTAAACAGTTGTGATAGTGATACCCCAGATAGTATTTATGTGGGCTCCACTAAAAGAGCATTGGGAGCTAGACTGAAAGAACAAAAGTATGCCATCAAGAATGGACTCCGAAAAACAGCCCTGGCACGACTTGTATCTGAGGGGTTACACTCACCTTTGTGGTCTGACGCTCGTGTTACTATCACCCCAGACTCTGTTTCGTCCATGTTATTCACAGAAAGTATGGCGATTGTGTCAAAAGGACCCAAGTGTTGTAATGGCAACTTACCAGAACTCTTACCAAGCCTTTGGAAACAGATTAGGTTTTGACTGATGGATAATTTAATATGGAATATGCTTGACTGCACTTTAAAAAAAAAAAATCTTGAGATTTGGAGCACTACTGTTAATGAACAAATTGTTTTTTTTGTATGATTGGTTTAATTCTAAGCTACAAACTGCCTAGCATCATATGTAAGTAATTTTATTTCTGGCGTATTGCTATTTTGTGAATATTATGATGTGGTAATTGGATCTGTTATATAATACAACCAACTTCTTGTTAAAGTTATAAGTTTAGGGTGGAATCCCCACCCCGCACCCACTTATTTTTTCACTTTTTCTGTATAGTTTTCCTCGCGGCTGTCAAACGTCTACATGAGTATCCTCCCAACCAATGGTGCGATGGCCTATCTACGTCACCCGTTGCACTCTGACGTTATTGTTACATATGTATATATATATATATATATATATACCATCATTACCCGAACTCAGGGTTTAATTTGTTTTTTCATCTGAAGATGAGTTTTAGGAAACTCGAAAGACCTCATGAGGTTATCTGTCCTTATTTCATTGAATTCATGTACTATTAAAATCATTGGAGCTGTTGCGAGCTTTAGTGTTTCACTAGTATTAGATTCATTAACGTGCACCGAGGGATTGCTGGCCTTGTTTTGAAACTAACTTATTCTGCACGTTTTAATTCGCAGTCTTCTCGTATTAATCTGTCTGATGCTTTGTTATTTAGGTGGGTGATTTTTGATTTTACCACGTGTCTAAGATTAAGTTGGAAAGTTTAGTTAAAGTTGTTTACCCTACAATGCCCCTCTATCTAAAAACAATTGCCTTAGACGTAGTTACTGTTCGTGGACGAGCCATGCATGTTTTCTTCAAACAATGTGTCTCTTCTGCCATTTTGGGAACAAACTGCGATGTCCTTTTAAGGACATTGTTTTTCTTTTCCTTTTTTAGTGCTGTAAATTTCTTGGTGCACAACTCCGTCACTTAGCGTGACGTCACAAAAATGGTGACCAAGCCCGTAAACAGAGAAGGGGTGAGTCCCGGGAGCCCGACTACTGCACACAAAATTGGTCTCATCATCTAAATCCTCTGGTTTTAATCTTAATCCTCTGGTTTTAAGAACAAGGTAAACCAAAAAACTACAATCTAGGGTGAGGCAGATATCGAAGATGTTTTAATATTCCAAAATTTCTCCCTGCTTTTATCGTGCCAATCCTCCTTCCTCCTGGATTAATCGAAATTAAGTTTTGTTAAAATCGCCTCCCGCGCTGGCGAAGAAACTGTGACGTCACCGGCGTCTAGGTAGATCGTGGATACAATTGAAGCTGAAACTTTCTCAACAGTTTTAACAGATAAACTGATCTTCTCTCCACTTCCACCCCCATTCCCTGCAAAGTTATTTTTAATCTTAAATTTCTTCCCCTGGTTATTCTGTTTCATTCCGTTCTCGCCGAAGCAAGCACAGGTGTCAGACCTTCAAATTCCTTTGTTCAGTATTAGTTCTTCTGCGCAGTCTGTTACGTTACGAAGAGTCTTCAGTGGTGAGTGCAATATGGATCGCAGAAACACTATGCAGAAATTAGACGAAATTTTAAAATGTATAGAAAAGGTTAAGAAGAAAATTATCAAGCGCTACCATGTTTTAAGGATTAGAGCTCCACTGTGCAATACTTTGGAACAGTTACTCATATCGGTTGCCGAAGAGAAGAAAAAGCTTGAACGGCCATTAGAAACCGTGACAGAGATCACTGAATCAAAAATGAGACTAACTGGCCGTAGAAAAGGAGTCAAGAGAAAACTAAATTTTGACAACGACTGACATGAGTGACATATCAACCAAGTAAGTGTTATACCCTCTTTCTTTTTCTTTTTTTGTTACAATAAAACTGGGCTGACGTAACAGACATGTTGCTTTCCAGAGTTATGTGATAGAGATAGGCAAAACAAGATTATTATTGGAGTACTGATTGCATTTTCGGCAAAAGCAAATTCTAATGGCGGGTGTTTATGTGGTAGTGCGTGAAATGAAAATGTGCTGTAATAAATTGCTTTCCAACATACTTCGATTTTAAAATACGCATGACATACCTGCAGAAACAACACCTGCTTGTAGTTTTGACAACCTTTTAAGCAAAGGCAATTATTAAAGGAGTGTTTAGAAAGGTTTCCAACGTATTTCGAAGTTAAAATACTCATGGCATATCTGTAGACAGGGGTTTAGCCCCGCAATACTGGGGAGGGGGCCTCACGACTTAGGGTGGCCTCTAGCCTTAACAAAAAAAGGATCTAAAAAAATTAGCTGACATTTCATATGAAGCTGGGTAAGGAAATAGCAAGGAATTTTGGCAGCTTCGAATGAAGTAAAAAAAAACAAAAAACAATAAATATGTAAAATATTTAGAAACCAATTTTGCGGTTTTAACTCATAAAAAAATTGGCCGGAAAGCAGCTACTTAAGAGAACTTAAGGCACCTTTTCACAGCCACAACAATAGCTCCTATACATGTATATTAATAAAATAAGGTGAAAGAAACATCAGTTCAATGAATTTAATTTGTATACGAGTGAAGACACGGAGTTGTGTATTACAGTCATCTGCACATAACAACTATACGTAACCTTCAGAATATAATGAACTAAAAAATGTTCTTCGCGGTGACTTTTTACTACGTTCAAAATACTTTAATTTTTTTCTTTTTATATTCAAGAGCAAATAATTTAAGAAGTTTTACTTCTCTTTTGCCACAATTCTTAAATGCTACTTACTTATTTGCTTACTTATATTCAGTATTTTCTTACGAATCGGAAAAGGTCCTTCGACACAGTCACACGGCAGTTCATGCTTTATGTGTGTGATCGTGTGGCAGTTCATGCTTTATGTGTGTGATCGTGTGGCAGTTCATGCTTTATGTGTGTGATCGTGTGGCAGTTCATGCTTTATGTGTGTGATCGTGTGGCAGTTCATGCTTTATGTGTGTGATCGTGTGGCAGTTCATGCTTTAGGTGTGTGATTCATGCTTTATGTGTGTGATCAAAGAGGAGGTTTTTAGTTCCCTAAAGGAACAACATTTGCTTATGAGTAACTTCGGGGTAAGTGTTTTGTAGCACTTTGCATTGGTTTAAAACTAGGGCAATCATTTTAATTACAAGGTGCACATTTGTGTTACACGCAGTAAAGTGCAATAATTTTGGTTTTGCAAAAAATACCTGTAAGGTTCCAAAGAATTTGAATTATTAAAACGTCCATAAAACCTAGTTAATATAAACATGGAATTTAAAAAGTTTAGTAATTGAAAGCTAATGGATTTTTGCAAAACGGCCTCGATGATATTTCTTCTTGGGGGAGGGGCGAAAATCACTGCCTAGAACATGAAAATAAATCTTACAGTGTTGACATTTTCGACAGAAGCAATTAACACAGGTGTTTTGATGTAGTAATGCTTCCGTAAACTGAAAATTATGCAGTAATAAATTAGTTCTGAAGACGTTTCCGAGTTATGTCATATCAGAAACGATAGGATCTTATTTTGCCATTTTCAACAGAAGAAAGTGTTAAAGATTTTTGGGGGATTTCAGGGTTTAATGATCACCACGAGCAACCCTAAGAGCTTTCAGAAGTCGCGCATTCTCAATTTAGGGCCACAGACTAAAGGAAGGAAGAAAGCCCTAGTCCAGTTCCAGTGGTACAGTAATCTACGCGCTGGCTTCTGATCGTTCGTCCAAGAGGGTCCAGGTTAGATCCCCTGTTGTGGCATGGATGATGTGTTTGTCTTACAGCACTGGCTCTCTCCCTTTCCTAGAGTTAGAGACCCTAAATTAGGGACAGGCGACTGCTTACAACCCATTGAGTTGCTCACGGTGGTTGTTTAATCCATAACAAAAAAACAAAAAGAAAACATTCCTTATCCGGAGCTCTGACGATTAGTCGCAAACCTGCATCTCTGACCAAAGGCGGTTACAGAAGGGGGTACTACGCACCCCCTCTTGTGAAGGGACAAGATTTTGAATTTTCTGGATATTTACGCTGCCTAAAATAAAATAAAAAAAATTCTTATATTCGTTCGAGCGAATCGATAGTGGCAATAAAATACTCTTCCTTTTCAAATTTCTGTAACGGCAAGAGCCTCTGCCCACTCGGCTACCGGGTTAACAATATATAGGCCTTGTGCAGGAGTGTTTCCACGAAAAAGAAAATCATGAAGTAATAAATTGTGTTCTAACACAGAATGTGTTGGAAACCACTTTCTATGACCTGGATATATTTCGACCCTTTTTTTGCTCCTTTCTATAAGGAAACATAATCTCAGTATCATTCGCACAAAGCACAACTGCCCCCCCCCCCAGATTTCCATGTTATTTTCCCCATTTATCACAAACGGCACATTAAAAAAAATGATGGCCCTACATGTCTACAAAGTTTCGTGGTTCTGTTTCTTTCAGTGTTCCCCGAACGCGAACTGATAGCACTTTTTTTGCTTACCCTAACTTTGAAATACAATAGCTCTTGAAGTATCGTCAGAATCGAAAAACGGTTTATTTCAGCGTGTTCTCCGAACAATTCTCTACAAACTATATAAATTTCATTATTTTTGTGTTCAATACTTTTTGTGCTGCGAGCCAGAAAAGCGCAAGTGTTGCAAAATTTCTAAAACAGAGGCTGCAGTTACTGTTTTTAGCACGTCTTTTGTAAAAAACGATCGTGCTTCTGTTATCGGTTTGTCCGTCCGTCCGTCTGTACCCTCGGAATCTCTGCAACTATTAGTCCGATTTGAAAAATTCTTTTGCATTCGGAAGCTTGAAATATGCAAATGATGATCCTTCTTTTCGTTTTTTCTTACGATGCACAATTTTGCCGCTAGGGGGCGTAAATGCAGATGATGTCGAATTCAAAATTACGTTTTAATCCACATATTTGCTTCTAAACATCCGATTGAAAAAATTCTTTTATCTTTCGATTCCATTTATCTTGAAGAGTATTTTAGATATAGTTTCATTTCCAAATTACGCATAGATTTCCCGCTAGGGGGCGTAAAAGTAAATTACATTTTTTTCGATAACTCTTCTCCTAAACCTCCGATTTGAAAAATCTTTTTTCAGCGGATACATCTCCTAATGGAAAATCTTTTGCATATAATTTCGAATTTTTGGTAAAGAATACTTTGGCCACCAGGGGGCGTAAGTGTTAAATTTTGCTTCTGATGATTTGCCATAAAATCTGAGCTTCTAAAATATCGATTGAAAAAATTCTTTCGTGGACTGATGCACTCACATCGATAAACCTTTTCAGAATACTTTCTTCCTAAAATATCCCACAGTTTCTCCGCCAGGGAGCGTAGTCGTATATCTTATTTTTGTCAATATCTCTACTTCTAGGAGTCCGATTTGAAAAATTCCGTCTTCTTTGGATAGTGTTTTCCGTGTGACATGTTTTTCATATAATTTCAGAATTTTCAAGTAATTCATAGACCTTCCGCTAGGAGGCGTAAAGGTAAATTGCGTTTCGCCCTATATCTCAGCTTCTAAATCTCCGATTTGAAAAATTCTCTCTGCACCGGATACAACTTCTGAAGGAAAATCGTTTGCACATAATTTCTAATTTTTGTAAAAAAATGGTTTGGCCACCAGGGGGCGTAAATCTTAATTTCCACTTCTGATGTATTTGCAGCAAAATGTTAGCTTCTAAATTTTCGATTAAGAAAAACGTCGTTTGTAGATCGATACTACTTATGTCGACTAACCTTTTAGGAACATTTTCTTCTTAAAATAGTGCATGGTTTCTACGGCAGGGGGCGTAGATGTATATCTTATTTTTGTCAATATCTCTATTTCTAGGGGTTCGATTTGAAAAATTCCTTTTTTGTTGGATAGTGTTTCCAGTATGACATGTGCTTCATATAATTTCAAAATTTTCAAGTAATTCATAGACTTTCCGCTATGGGGCGTAAAGCTAAATTACGTTTCTCCCTATATCTCTGCTTCTAAATCTCCGATTTGAAAAATTCTTTCTACACCGGATACAGCTCCTGATGGGAAATGGTTTGCACATAATTTCTAATTTTTGTAAAAAAAAAAAAATGGTTTGGCCACCAGGGTGCGTAAACCTTAATTTCCGCTTCTGATGTATTTGCAGCAAAATATGAGCTTCTAAACTCTCTATTGAAAAAAACGTCGTTTGTAGACCGAACTACTCGTGTCGACAAACCTTTTAGAAACAATTTCTTCTTAAAATAGTGCATGGTTTCTGCGCCAGGGGGCGTAGACGTATATCTTATTTTTGTCAATATCTCGAATTCTAGGAGTCCGATTTAAAAAAATTCGTTCTTTGTTGGATAGTGTTTCTAGTGTGACATGGTTTTCCTAAAAATTCAAAATTTCCAAGTAATTCATGGACTTTCCGCTAGGGGGCGTAAAGGTAAATTCGTTTCCCAGTATTTCTCTGCTTCTGAACCTCCGATTTGAAAAATTCCTTCTGCACGAGATACAGCTTCTGATGAGAAATCCTTTGCACATAATTTCTAATTTTTGTAAAAAAATGGTATGGCCACCAGCTGGCGTAAGTCTTAATTTCCACTTCTGATGTATTTGCAGCAAAATATGAGCTTCTAAAATCTCGATTGAAAAAAAAGAAAAAAAGTCTTTTGTCGACCGATTCTACTCATGTCGCCAAACCTTTTAGGAACACTTTCTTCATGAAATAATGCATGGTTTCTACGCCAGGGGGCGTAGATACATATCTTATTTTTGTCAATATCTCTACTTCTAAAAGTCCAATTTGAAAAATTCCTTCGTTGTTGGATAGTTTTTCCGATGCGAAGTGTTTATCCTATAAATTCAAAAAATTTCACGTAAATCATTTAAGACTTTCCGCTAGGGCGCATAAAGGTAAATTGCGTTTTCTGCTCCTAAAACTCCGATTTGAAAAATTCTTCCTGTATCGCATACAAGAACTCATGGAAAATATTTTTCAAATAATTTCCAAAGTTTTGTAAAGAATGGTTTGGCCACCAGGGGTCATAAGTGTTAATTTCTGCTTCTGATGTATTTGTAGCAAAATCTGGGCTCCTGAAAACTCGACTAAATTTTTTTTTCTTGGACCGATACCGCTCAGATGGATAAACCTTTTGAGAATACTTTCTTCTTAAAATAATGTATGGTTTTCTCACCAGGGGACGTAAAGTCACATCTTATTTTGTCGATAACTCTGTTTCTAAGAGTTCGTAAGCTCAAGATACCGTTTACACCAATATCTGAGGGATTAAAGACCCGATTGATAAACTTCTTTCTTCCGTCAGATACTATTGTTTTCCATACCGGTTCCATTGCCTTTGAATAGCTTTGATAAATTTATTTTGCGTCAGAACGGATTCAAAGGACGTGCTTATCACACCCGAAAATTCGGTGTCATCTTTCTTGTTTACCTTAACTTTGAAATACAATAGCTCTTGAGGTATCGTCAGAATCGAAAAACGGTTTATTTCAGCGGGTTCTCCGAACAATTCTCTACGAACTATATAAATTTCATATTTTTTGTGTTCAATACTTTTTGCGCTGCGAGCCAGAAAAGCGCGAGTGTTGCAAAATTTCTAAAACAGAGGCAGCGGCAGAGGCGGCAGTTACTGTTTTTTAGAATAGAGAGACTAGCAGTTATGCCCGTTCTCCGAACGGCGAATCTATAATTTTTTGAACCACAGACGGATTTAGGGGTTTGCAGCCCTTATTTCCCTTTAAAATAAATAATTTGATGGCTACAATTTCATGTAACACATTCGGATCCGATCCAGGATCAAAACGAAATGTTGAGTGTTGTAGCCAATTAGAACCTAAGTACGAATAAAATCAATAATTTTAAGCTTAAACTTAGTGAAACTATAAACAAGATTTTTTTCTTATAACAATTAATAACAAAAATTTCGTCTATCGCTGACAAAAATTCCTTACTTTTAAGTTTCGCCAACAACTCCTAAATTAATTAAATATTTGTAATTAATCACTTGCTTTGATAGAAGTATTTCTTCTTTCTTTTCTTTCTTTTCTTTCTTTCCTTTCTTGTTTTGTTTAATAATCTTTAATGATTTAATACACTGGTGTGTTAAAATTAAGGACGAAGAAGAGAAATTAGCATAACGCGGAACGAGCAGGCAGAACGGACAGAAAGATCACTCAGGAGATAGACTAGGGTACGTTAGGGCATGCGCATATATGCAGCATGACGGGGTGGGGGGGTATCGGAAGGGTATAAAGCACACGGGCGGTGTACGCTCAGCAATTCTGGGCCGCGGGTTGCTTAGCGGGCAACGTTCCTGACTGCCATGGAGAAGACCTCAGGTTCGATCCCAGGTAGGTACGAACGCTCGATCCACTAAATATCCGCCGTGCGTCGGATGGGCACGTTAGGCCGTCGGACCCCGGATACTGACCCCCGGTAATAAATAAGGGCGTCTTCCTCACCCTTTCTACCTCGCTTCCGTGTCACTTTAATATCGGGCACTCTAGCCCAAATCTCCTAGCTTCCTATTTCTAAGAGTTGTTTAAGACCTGGGGTCAGACACTCCCTTCCTAAAATCCTCTACATATGAATAAAAAAAAAAAGCTCAGGGATTCTTGGGCCGTGGGTGGCCTAGTGAGCAACGTTCGTGACTGCCACGGAAAAGACCTCAGGTTCGATCCCAGGCAGGTACGAACGATCGATCCACTAAATATCCGCCGTGCGTCGGATGGGCACGTTAAGACGTCGGACCACGAGTACTGACCCCCGGTAATAAAAAAGGGCGACTTCCTCCCCTTTTTACTTCGCTTCCGTGTCACTTTCCTATCGGGCAATCTAGCCCAAATCTCCTAGCTTCTTATTTCTAAGGGTTGTTTAAGAAATGGGGTCAGACACTCCCTTCCTAAAATTCTCTACATATGATCATGATCATGCTCAACAATTCGGTGAAAGCTATTGCACGGTGTACATCGGTTTGAACGACGTCGAGATGCTGCCACCGTGTGATATGGCCAACAGGCAATTCAGTAGACGACATCTGGATGACTTTACCCGAGGTCGCGTCATTGGGAAGTTGGAAGAAGGTCGAATTGTGACTAGTGTGGCCGAGGAGTTCGGAATCGCTCACAGCATCGTTTCACGAGCTTGGAGAGCATTTCAAACGACAAGAACAGCTGTCCGAGAGTTTATAAGCAGTGGTCGTCCACGAGCAACCACGGCGGCGGACGACCGGTATATTGTCCTACAAGCGAGAAGAGACAGACGGCTGACAGCGGGAGAAATCGCAAGGCACATGCAACAGACAACTGGACGTCCGTTATCGCGTTTTACCGTGGCCAGGAGACTGCACAAAGGTGGTCTATTTGCACGACGACCAGTACGGTGTGTGCCATTAACGCCAGCTCATCGGAGACGGCGGTTTCTGTGGTGCCAGGAACACAAGAACTGGACACATCAGCAATTGGGTCGAGTTCTTTTTACGGATGAGAGCAGATTTAGTCTGACGAGCGATTCTGGACGTATACACATCTGGAGAGAGCAGGGAACACGCAATCACACCTCCAACATCATGGAAAGGAACCGGTTTAGAGGTGGCGGAGTTCTCGTTTGGGGAGGTATCATGCTTGGCAGCCGTACTGACCTTCACATCTTCCAAGGAGGTTCAGTCACTGGTGTTCCGCTATTGTACCGAAGTTCTCATGCCTCACGTTCGTCTGTTTAGAGGTGCTGTGGGTCCTGAATTCCTCTTCATGAACGACAACGCTACACCTCATCGTACAGTGGCTGTCGCAGAGCTGTTAGAAAGTGAAGATATTCAACGCATGGATTGGCCCGCAAGGTCCCCGGACCTAAATCCAATCGAACACGTGTGGGACCTTCTCGGGAGACGCTTGGCAGCACGTTACCAGCCGCCAGCAACGATTCCGTAGCTGCGATTGCCGCTACAACAGGAATTGGCCGCGATGACTCAACAGCTCCTTGACAACCTGGTCCTTAGCATGGACAGACGTTGTAAATCCTGCAACGCAGTCAGGGGCGATCATATCCCCTACTAAAGACTGGATTTTTCTTGGCAGCCGCCTGTCACATGGGCGTTTCTGTCTTCTGTCCAGTTGTGCTCGAAGCTACCTTTTCAATAAAGTGTCTTTGTATTCTTTGGATTCCTTGTTTGGACGGTTTTTCTCACTTGTCCCATATTCTTACATCTTGGGGATCTTATGGTATGATTTGAGTCGATGTGGAGCACTTCTGCACGACGTTACATTCGACAAACCGTCTCGTCCTTAATTTTTGCACGCCAGTGTATTTGAAAACATAGAATTATATTTAAAACTAATCAGCTAATAACAAAGAACGAGGAACCCAGCAGTGGCGACTTCTCCATGTAGGACGTGAGGATCATCTTACACTTTTAAATAATACACTGATCCATGCAAAACGTATCGAGGATTATCTTACACTTTTCTATAATTGCACTCATAATGAAATATTTGAAAAGACTCCTGCTATAAACATGGAAATAAAAACGAAAATAAGGCTCAACTGCCGTGGGGATCATCCCCTAGGTGTTTACGTGTGCACAAAGCGGCGCTTGATGGTCGTGTGTGGAACCTATTATCAGAGAGTGCGAATTTTTATCAACCGTCCTCACTTGGCAGCTCTCTACCCATTGAGGGCACATGCGGCTGGGTCGAGAGTATACAATAGATCGATGTGTAAAAATACTGCATGACCTGCAAAAACAGTGAATTTTTAAGTTCAACCCTTCTTTTAACTACCTAATTTTCATAGTTATTTCATCGCTTATATGTCATTAGATGCGAAATTTAATGGAGATTTCAAAAATGTCTTAGTAGCTTCTGTTCTTAAGATGCGACATAAAATATGCGGTTTGACAAGCACTTTGAAATTCACGTTAACTGCGTATCAGTTGTTACAGCGGGATCAGTATAACTGAGGAAGTTCTGGGATTCAGAAGTAACGATAAACGGAATGAATGGTATGATTTGGAACGTAGAAAATGTGTTGAAGAAACAAATATATACAGCTCGTCTAAAGACGCTTGGCCGGAAAACTCGAGCAAATGAGAATGATTATAGAGGAAAACGAAAACAAGCCAAAACGTTGAGCAGATGAAAGAAACGTGAATGGGAAAAGGCAAGACTATAAATGAAATTGAGACTTTGAAGAACACAGGAAAAATTAAGGAAATGAACTTGTATAATAAGATAAAGGAAATTAAAGGTGGATTTCAACCCAGAAGAACTTTCTTCATAGACCGTGATGGCAACTTGCTTGGTTGAAAGGACATTTTGAGAAGGTGGACAGAGTATTTTGAAGACCTCCTTCGGGACAAATCAAGCTCGGAAATTAGCGTTCCAGAAGATAAGCTTAATGAACCCCAGGGAAGTATAAGGAAAGGTGAGATAGAGGAAGCACCTAGGCTACATAGGGTGGAATTGGCCCTAAAGAGAATGCAAAACAATAAAGCACCCGGTGAAGATGGAATACCAGCTGAGCTATTAAAATATGGCGGACAATCACTATTAATCAAAATCCACGAGTGCTTGTCAGAAGTATGGGAAACTGAATCTATGTCTACCGAATGGGATATTATCTTATCTATCCACAAGAAAAATTATAAATCTCTGTTCCGAAATTATAAAGGAATATCACTGTTAGCAGTGATATAAAATATATATAAAATATTATTGAATTAAATATTATAAAATTAAGTATTAAATATTAAAATATTATTTATAAAAAAATATTTGCAAGGATATTCGCAGCTAGACTGCAGCCTATCATAGCAGAATTGCTGAGTGACTATCTATGTGACTTTAGATATGGGCGATCGACAATAGACCAGATATTAACAGTACGAACTATAATGGAGAAATGCTACGAGTTTCATAACAATCTGCACCATTTGTTTGTGGACTTTAAACAAGCCTATGATAGCATTAATAGAGATAAGCTATTCCAAGTCATGGAGCAATTCCAAATTCCACCCAAACTGATAAGATAAATAAAAATGACACTCAGAAATATACCATGTGTAGATTGCAGACACAGGCTAAACTCAGACCAGAGTTCAGGATTACCAAACGATTATCACAAGGGGTATTTTAATCTATGTTTTCAACAATGTATTTTAATCTATGTTTTGAGAGGGTTATGCGAAATGTAATTATAAATAGAGGTGGAACTACACTCACTTCCAAAAGTTAAGCACGGAGCAGTAAGATGTGAACAAATGGAGAAGTACTGCTTGGATTGACACGAAATGCGGCAGGAACGTAGGAAATATGTTTATTAATGAATCAAAACAAAGAAATACAGAGATGAAAATAATATTGAATTTTCAGAAATTATAAGATGACGTCAAATTGGAGTCATTTACAAAGTGAGTAATAAAGTCACAACAAACAACAAAACCCGACATTAATAGGGTATGTGAGCACCCCTCATCTGCATACAAAGTTTACAACGTCTGACCATGCTTTTTATGAGGTGACCAAATACCGCAGAGTCCAGTAATCGCCATTCCTCCTGTAGAGCAATTTCCAAAGCTGTGAGAGTGGTTGGGGCGGGAGACGTGAACACACAGCACGGCACAGGGTATCCCAAAGATTTTCAATGGGATTAAGGTCGGGCGAGTACGCGGGCCACCCCATACGCGCAATCCCCTCACTCTCCAGGTAGTCGTCGACGATGGCAGCTCTATGGGGACGCGCATTATCGTCCATTAAAACGAAGGCAGGACCAACTGCTGCAGCGTGCAATCGCACAGTGAGGTCTAGGACTTCATCCGGAAACCGTACAGCTGTCACAGAATCCCGTCTGTAGATGTGGAGGTCGGTGCGATATCCCAACAAAATTCCTGCCCAGATCATGATGCTTCCACCTCGGAATGCATGATGTTCGGTGATGTTCTGGGGTCGATTGCGTGTGCCTTTTTCCCTCCACACCCGTACACGCTTGTCATCGGGTTGCAGGGCAAACCTGGACTCATCCGTGAACATAACGTTGCCCCAATCAGACACAGTCCAATTGACATGTTGGCGACACCACTTTAATCGTGCCCCTCTGGATTGGACGGATAGAGGAACACAAACCCATGGTACCCGGGCAAACAGTCCCTTCATGTGAAGCCTTCGACGCACAATAGTGGCAGATATCGTCTTACCAATGGCCGCCGTAACCATAGATGTCACACGAGTGGACGTCGCTCTTCGATTCCGCTTGGCTACAACAGCAATATATTGGTCTTCCGCGGGGTCGTAACCCTTGGGCGACCGGCCACAGGTCTGCCGACAACTGTTTGGCTGGTTAGAAATTGTTTCCATAAACGTGAAATCACGTAATGATTCATGCCGAAGAAACCAGCAACATCTGTGATTGACTGTCCTGCTTCAATGCGTCCTACGGCACGCCAGCGCTCAGAATCTTCCAATCGTCTTCTGGAAGCCATAAAATCAAGTCTGTCTTCAAAACAAATCCTCCGACAGTTCTCAACACCTTGTAGCATCACTTGCATGCAACTCCTGTACCCCTTTAGAGTGCTGGCTTCTTATACGACTGCCTGTTTTGCATATTTCTCGGCAAGACACCGTGATTCGCTGTTACGTACCACATTTGCATACTTCCATCTACCGCTGCGGTGAATTGCAGCCTCTCCAATTACGATTGGCTTCCGGAAATTAACTTCTCCCTCTGCGTGCTTAACTTTTGGAAGTGAGTGTATTATGAATAGAGAAGCCTACAACTATTGGCCTTTGCAGATGATGTGGACTGTACAGGAAAGACAGAAAAAAAAAGCCTTAGAAAGGGTTATAGACAATGGAAAGAGGAATTAAAGAAAATGGACTACAAACAAGGGAAACTAAAACAAAATACTTAATTATTGCCAGAGATAAACAAAAATTCGGAAACATCCAAAGTTTCATTGTCGGTGAAGATACCTTTGAGCGAGTACAGCAGTTCGAATATTTGGTTTCAATGATAACACAAAATAATGTTGTGCCAGTTGAAATAGCTGCAGCAAACAGTACAGTATTCAACCACAATTAAAATCTAATTATATCTCAATAAAAAGTAAAATTCAGCTATACAGGGTAATCATCAACCCCGTACTTTTTTTATACGGCTGTGAAACACGGAAATTGATCCAGAGAGATCAAAACAGATTACAAATATGGGAACGAAAGGTATTAACAAAGAGTTTTGGCCCAATTAATGAGGTTGGATTTTGGAGAGTGAGGTACAACAAAGAAATAATGGAGAAATTCAACGAACTGGATATTATTACTTAAATAAAGGAGAGAAGGCTGAGATAGCTGGGACATGTTCAGCGCAAATGAAAAATGACACAGCAGCAAAAAAGTTCTTCATGTATGGACCGAGAGAACCTAGTCCCAGATGACGACTAAGAAGAAGATGGCTTGATGACGTGGAGGATAATTTAGAGAAAATTAGAATAAAAAACTGGAGGATCAAGGCCTATAATCGTGAAGAATGGAGGCCTATCCTCAGGCAGGCTCAGGTCCTAGATGGACTGTAATGCCAAGGAGTAGTACTAGTACAGTAGTAGTAGTATTTGGGGTCCTCTGAGAGCTGTAATATACAGCTCTTTTGTCCCAGAGAGCTCTAATGTTACTCGCCTTCGTTCATGCGTGCGTTGGGATATGATGAAAACCATAAAATTAATTTTATTTATTTATAGCAAATACAGTAATTCAAATTTATGATTCTAATTTCTCATAGTTTCTGACAAAGTCCGAAAGACGTTAATAGGTGAAAGAATTCATAGTTACTTTTGAGATTTAGCAGACGGATGGCTGGGCACCTGAACAGTTCGAGAAAAGTAAGGCAGGAGGAATGGATAAGCAAATGTATCGAAAACTATTTTCTGTAAAAGAAAAGAAAAAAGGGAGAAGGGAGAAGGGACTGGAATGGAAAAGGTTATAAAATGTTTAAACAGTAAATTGAAAAAAGTCAGAAAAGACCTTTAAACAAAAAATAATGGAAATATTAAAAAATGTTTAAACCACAAATGATAAAAAGTATTTAAAATGTTATAACAAAACGATTGAAAGAAATATTTTAAACAAACAATTGAAAAAAAAAACATTTAGAAATTTTGTAACAAAAATTGGTGAAAATGTTTCGAAATGTTTTAACAAAAAATGAAAAGAAAAACGCTTAAACAATTTTTTTCCGTAAGCTGAAAAAGATGTTAAAACAAAATACATATAGAAAACTGTGTAATCAGGTATACACAAACTGAACAACAAAATTTCTCAAAATGCCTGAACAAAATTTGAAAAAGAAAATATTTAAAAATATGCAGCAAAAATATAAAGTAGATTGTTTAAATATGGATAAACAAGATATTGGAAAAAAATGTTTAAAAATTCTTTAATAGAAATTGACAAGGAAAATGTTAAACAACAAGGAAAAGTTTTGAACAAAAAGCTGAAAATGCTTTCAATAAAACTCAGAAAGATACTTTTTAAGTGTTTAAATATATCGTTCTGATTCATCACGATTTCCTAAGTTTCGCGTGCAAAATAGTACTTCTTTTACTGGACAACGAGTTTTAATTCCAACAGCAATGCTTACTTCGAAATTAGTCGTAGCAAGCATATTTAAATTATAGATTAAAGCAAAAGATAACATTGTACCTGCCAGGGCTCGAACCTGGGACCTTCCGCGTGTTAGGCGGATGTGATAACCACTACACCACAGGTACCTGGTTTACGAGTTTGTTTTGCTTAATAAAAACTAAGATTCAGTATGTGTTTCTGCAGTTCATCATAAAGTACGTAAAACAAATGCTGGTTCTGTCGGATTTCGTGAAAGCTTGATTGATTAGTTTGACCTATGGAGGCCGATTGTAGTTTTTGGTTTTTGATTAGAATGTAGGGACGACCGAAATCAACGTCAGGCGTGATCTGTGTGGAAAATTTCAAACTCGAATGAATAGTTTGATCAATAGACGTCATCGGCGCCGACTTAAAAAATTATTGGGGTTCAGGAAATTTTAAATCGAATTATCCATGCATTTTTCAAAGGATTTAGGTCTAATTTAAATTTCATTCAGTCCGATTATCTGGCACAAAAAGACGCCTGAAATGTTAAAATAAAGCAAATTATAGTTATTTACACAAAATATTTTTTTCTCTAAATACGTAATTAATTATTTAATTTATTTTCCTTTTGTGGGCGCAACATAATTTTATACAATACACATATACTGTGTGAATTTCCGACTCAGTTGTCGTTGTAAAAGTAACAAAAGCATGCAAAATTTCTTTTTAGGTGTTTTTACCAATTTTAAAAATGATAACAAATTTTTTCTTCAAATGATTTCCGAGTTAAAATCATCTATTCAGTACTTTAAAGAATCCAATGTACTCTTGGAAAATGGTTTAATCCCTGCAAATTTAAAATTTAGTGTTGCGGTTATATGAACATGGCAAGATAATAGAGATAATTAGAAAATTAATATTTAAATTTGGAGTCTAAATTCGACTCAATTTTTGTCCTTATTTTTTCAAAGTCAAAGAAAATGTTTTTCTTCGTAAATCATGTCGTTGGATAAATTCATCTGCAACTTCTTCTTCTACGATGCTTGAGGCCACTTCTTGAAGGTCCCATTTCCAAATAAATCATTCCGTAAGTTGAAATGTGGACATATAATTCAACTTTCAGATACATTTGGACGAGAACGGATCTTGAAATACCCTAGCCAAAGAATTGCTTTGGCGACGAGAGAGAGATATCACAGAATTTGTCATTTTCATGTAGGACCTCCGTCCACAGGGAGTAGAGTTTAGGTCCCAGCCACCTACAGCGAGATCGCCTTTTGGGCAGGACACAGAAACGGAAGGATTGAGAGCAAGTCTAGCGACTTTTGATAGAACAGTTTGTAGTGAGATTAGAGTACAGTAGATGGCGCCACCGTACAAGTACGATTTTGCACGTAGATGGGTGAGAGAATTTCAAGGGGGGCATAGGAAAGGATACCCATTTAACCAGTGGGTCCAGCCTGGGGGCCGGCACTTTACGTGCTCGTCCGATGCTGAATATCCGATGCACGGCGGACATTCAGCGATTGTTTGTAAATCACACCATCTCTGAAAGGTCGTCCCAGGTTCGAACCCTGGGACCTTGGATCGATAGTCTGAACTGCTAACCACTAAGCCATCCGCGGCTCGAATTGCTTTGGCTCTGTGCTAGCCTGTGGATATGGGTATGGGGATGATGGACTATCACAATGGATAGGCCTACTCGTGCCTCCTTCAAGATTAAAACAGGAGAATAGGGCCTACCAATGACCCGGCGCTCCAAGTCCAACGACTTACGTCTAACTGTAGTTTGTTAGCTGTAGTTAAATTAATTTATAACGGCGTGATTGTACCGGCGGCACCTCTATGTTTCTCCTTCTCTCTCTGTTTAAAGAGTGAACATTTTGTGATAGGGGTACGTATAAAGCTTAAATGAAGTTATCGATTATTATCCATAAGTACCAAAATATTTTTTTCTTCCTTCAAAAAATTCCAGACAAAAAATTTACCAGAAAGTGGGCCACTTCTCGAGTGGTCCACCGGGAAATGTCCCGGTATCCCGGTGGGCCAATTCGCCCCTGACGACTGCACAGAAGCAGGAATGCAAGGGCAGGGCCGGATGGAACTTTTGCGGGGCCCGGAGCGAAATTTCATTGCAAGGCCCCGGAGCAAAATTTAATGTCTTGCACTAGGAAATATATCTTAAATTTTAATAAAGTCGTTACGTGAAAGATGTCCTTAAAGAATACACAGGATGTGAAACCCACAGATCTGCCTGTGACGGCGACGAATTCGCATCCCTCTGCTCCGGAGCTGAATGTTTTACCGATTAAGGTACACCGACGGAATTTATCTCTGTCACTTTTCCTTTTTGACATGTGCTTCACCTCTGTAATACTTCAAAACGAAAACTATCGTAAAGACAAAGAGATTATCTCAAAGAAGCATTTGCTTTAAGCTCAAGAAAAAAACCAGAATATGCATTGAAAGTTCAGAGAGAGAGAGTAAAAACTATTAAAATCTACGATTTTCTTTCCGAGGAGATGGGGTTGAGGTTGTATTTTCACTTATTGTATAAAAATTGCTTCACAAAATGACAAAAAACTACGTACGTAGCGAAAATGTTTGGATTGCGAATGTTTTAGTGTAGAAAAAATACATTCGTATAAATAGTTTTTTCTCCTGATACATGTTTTAGTGATTGATTTTTAATGCAAAATGGAGTAACTGACAAATTAGTGACTTCTTAAACTTTTATACGCGCTCATATGTGATTGTTTTAAGAAAAATTCCAGTAATGTTTTTAAAGTCACTGAATACATGGCCTCCATGTGTAGCCCAAAACCAACTTTGATATAGTTTTATTTTATTTTATTTAAATTTAAGTAGCTGGTTTGCACGCAAATTGTTAAATATATAAAAGCAAGGGCTACAAAATGATAATATTAAATTTGCGATATCACGAATTCGGAAAATATCAAGGTCGTTACAATAATCACTTGAAATCTACAGATATCCGTATTTGTACGGCGAAGGGCGTTAAGCTATTCAAAAACTGGGGGATTGGAAACAAACAAACAAACAAAACTTAAAAAAAAGAAAAAAAATTTAGGGGCCTAAGAAAAACGGAACGCTTCGCTTTTTCTTTTCCGTGAAAAGAAAAGATCTACTAAGTAAAAGAGAACAATGTGTGCATTTTTTTTAAAAATCCTAAACACAGAATTGGGATACAGCGGGGAAATTCGTATTTTCCGAAACGAGAACTGTTTTATTAACGCACAGCAGCAAAAAATTGGTACTTTCCATTAAAATAGCCAAAAATCTTTAGCACCAAACTTTTATTTCAAACTGAAGAGAAGTTAATGCATCTTTTGGCAGCAAAAACTACAGTATTTTAACAAATAAAAAAAAAGTGCATTCAAAAGAAAATTTCCGGAATTTTAAGTTTTTTCAAATTAGTTGAGCGAGAAATTTAGAGATTAAGAAGAATTTTATTTAAAATTTCCCTTTCTTTCACGCTGCGAACTTTGAGATGAAGAAACGTGAAAAATTTCTCTTTGAAAAGGGAAGTATTTCAACGATTAGAGTGAAAAGCTTGAGGGGTTGATTTTGGAAAATGTAAATTGACTTATCTCAACCATTGACAGTTTAGTAGCAGATGAATATACAGTTAACGAACTTCATTGACAAAGTCGTCGGTTGGTTACCACTGTCGAACTTCATTGACAAAGCAACGTGGGGCTCTTTCGGTCAACAGCCCAGTCCTCAAGTTTCAAGATCTTCCTAAACTTCAGTTGTAAAAACAAAAACGGCCCTGGGTGGGCTCGAACCACCAACCTTTCGGTTAACAGCCGAACGCTCTAGCCATTGCGCCACGGAGGCCATGTTGCTCGTCTTTCCTTGTTGCTTATTGTGCATTCCCCTCTGTCCGAGTTTCTAACTAAATTTTTTTGTTCTTAAACTGCGGGGCCCCTTAAAGGCGCGAGGCCCGGGGCCACCACCCCGGTTGCCCCTATATTCCAGCCGGCCCTGTAGCAAGGGTACATTGATGCAACAACCACAGTTAAAAGCAAATAGTTAGCATGCAGGCGCAGTACGAAAACAACGATGCAGAACAGGACTATGCATGATAAGGCACAGACGCCATGGTGTCTAGAGACGGAATAACATAATAATGCAACAAGTTAAATTGCACATGCTCAAATGACATACATGTAGTGTAATACAGGATCCAAACACAGTGATACACGTTAGACAAAACAAGACGCCACCGAGCACCAAGAGGACATTCACAAAGCTGTCAAAATAATTGACGATCAGATTTTGCGATCACAAAATGTCAAAGAACATGGATCTATATCTTTCCCGATCTAGGTGGCCTGCATAAAATTTTACTATTACCTCTTTTTCTTCTTCATTTGTGGATTGTCAAATGACAAATTTTTCTATTAATTGAAGAAGCTTAATTGAAGTAGAACCCATTCGGAAAACCAAGCAGGACGAAACATTATCCAGCATTTCATAAAATATCTTTGTAATTTTCTTTCGGAGAATTAAACCGAAATACATTGGCTCCATCATCTATTCTTCGCGGAACTCGTCGCTGTCGAAGAAGCTGTGGCTCATCTAATTCCAAAGCATTTTATCCAATATTGTTTTTCAAATAATCTGCAAAATCTTCTTCTTACCGGAAGTTTTTAATTGTGGTGTATAAATAATCAAGAATAGCAATTGATTTCTCAAACGAGACTGATATTTTTGAAGAACTTTATGCGTAGCATTTACATTGCTAAATATCTTAACAAGAACATTTAGATGAAAAAAGAAATGAAATGACATCATATTTAGAAAGAAGATATTCGCTTTTGCTCCAGTATCATTTTTCTGCGTTGCAGCAGTTCTGTTCATAAATTGTATAAGACTGGAATAATTAGAAACAATGCAGTTCATAGAAATAAGTCTTGTAGTCCATCTAGCTGGGCAGAATGGACGAAGGTTTCCTTGGTTCTCATTTTCTTTTTGGAAATGGGAGAAAAATGCCAGTCTTTTTGGAGAATGTTTCACAAAAGATACGTATTATCTCCCAAGCGATATTCAATGAATTTCGGTAGCTTTCATAGAGTTGAAGACTTTCTTGCACAACTAAATTTAAACTGTGTGCCAAACGGTGAACATAAATTGCACGGGATTCCATCTCTAAAATCTTAGCACAAACTCCATTTATTGCTCCAGAAATGTTTGTTGCTCCATAATAGCATTAGCCGCGACAAAACGCTAAAGATATATTAAATTCTTGAAGCACGACGAGAATAATTTTCACTAGCGTGCCAGATAAAGTAGCCGATGTCTCGTAACCCCCCCCCCCCCCCCCCCCAAAAAAAAAACTCCGCAGTAAAGCTGTCAGTACTACGCGAATGCAAAACGACACTTGGTCATGGACTGCAATGTCACTTGTTTCGCCAAAAATGATGGAAAAGTACTTTGCCAGATGCACTTCAACTTAGTGTCGTATAGCTCATTATTTTTAAGATTTCATTTCTAATTTCATGAAGCATCCAACTGTAGGAATTTTTACTAAGCCAACGATCTAATTCCAGAGAATCAGTCTGCTCTCAATTTAAGCAAATTAATAAAGTTGCTCGTTTCATCACTATGGGCAGTCCCGGTGGCGCAGTGGTCTAAGCGATAGCCTCTGATCATTCGTCCGAAAGGAGTCCGGGTTCGAATAACGGTGAGGCATGGGTATAGTGTTTGTCTTATGGCACTGGCTCTCTCCCTTCCCTGGAACGAGTGACCCTAAGCTAGGGACGGGCGACTGCTTATAGCCCATTCAGTTACTCTCGGTGGTCGTCAAACCTCCAATCAAAAAAAAAAAAAAAAATCACTATGGCAGCGAATAGTCAAACCTTGGAAAGCTAAAAATTTAAATATATATATCATTTTTAGAAGAGCTGATCTTACCATCTGCATCTCCCTTTCTTTCACTACAGAAAGCTCAGTAGAAACATTATTATGATTGTAAGCATGTAGGTTCAATTTAAGCACTGATTCTCTGCGAGTTGCTGAAGCTTCGTGTGGCAAATCCGTCATTGTTGAAAACGTGAAAAGTTTTTTACTGAAAGCTTGCTGACACAGATTACAAAATAACTTTGATAAATTTAATTCGCATCGGAAAGGATTCAAAATACATGCTTTGCCGCCGCGGTGGCGCAGTGGCCTAAGCGATGGCTTCTGATCATTCGTCCGAAAGGGGTCCGGGTTCGAATCCCGTGAAGCACGGATTTTGCGTTTGTCTTACGGCACTGGCTCTCTCCCTTCCCTGGAACCAGTGACCCTAAATTAGGGACGGGCGACTGCTTATATCCCATTGAGTTGCTCACGGTGGTCGTTAAACCTGCAATAAAAAATATATAAAACAAGAAAGATGACACGGAATTTTCGGATGTAATAAGCACGTCTTTTGAATCCGTTCTGACGCAAATTAAATTTATTAAAGCTATTCAAAGTCAATGGAACCGGTATGGAAAACAATAGATCTGACGAAAGAAAAGATTTTCAATCGGTTTTTTAATCCCTCAGATATTGCTGTAAACCGAATCGTGAGCTTACGAACTTTTAGAAACAGAGATATCGACAAAAATAAGATGTGACTTTACGTCCCCTGGTGGGAAAACCATACATTATTTTAGGAAGAAAGTATTCTCAAAAGGTTTATCCATATAAGCGGTATCGGTCCAAGAAAAAAAAAAAAAATCGGTCGAGTTTTCAGGAGCCCAGATTTTGCAACAATTACTTCAGAAGCAGAAATTAACACTTATGACCCGTGGTGGCTAAACCATTCTTTACCAAACATTAGAAATTATGTGAAAAATATTTTCCATCACGTCTTGTATGTGATACAGGAAGAATTTTTCAAATCAGAGCTTTAGGAGCAGAAATAACGCAGAAAACGCAATTTACTTTTGTGCCCCCTAGCGGAAAGTCTATGATATACTTGAAAATTTTGAATTTATAGGAAAAACATTTCGCATCGAAAACACTATCCAACAAAGAAGGAATTTTTCAAATCGTACTCTTAGAAGTGGAGATATTGATAAAAATAAGATATAAATCTACGCCCCCTGGCGTAGAAACAATGCATTATTTCAAGAAAAAAATATTTCTAAAAGCTTTATCGACATGAGTAGTATCGGTCAACAAACGACATTTTTTTCAATCGAGATTTTAGAAGCTCATATTTTGCTGCAAATACAACAGAAGCGAAAATTAAGACTTACGCCTCCTGGTAGCCAACCTATTTTTTTAGAAAAATTAGAAATTATGTGCAAACCATTTCCCATCAGGAGCTGTATCCGGTGCAGAAAGAATTTTTTAAATCGGAGATTTAGAAGCAAAGATATAGGGGGGAACCCAATTTACCTCTACGCCCACTAGCGGAAAGTCTATGAATTACTTGAAAATTTTGAAATTATATGAAAAACATGTCACACGGAAAACACTATCCAACAAAGAAGGAATTTTTCAAATCGGACTCCTAGAAGTAGAGATATGGACAAAAATAAGATGTACATCTACGCCCCCTGGCGGAGAAACTGTGCAGTATTTTAAGAAGAAAATATTCCGAAAAGGTTTTTTGATATGAGTGGCATCAGTTCACAAAAGAATTTTTTCAATCGATATTTTAGAAGCTCCGATTTTATGGCAAATACATCAGAAGTAAAAATTAACACTTACGCCCCCTGGTGGCCAAAGTATTCTTTACCAAAAATTCGAAATTATATGCAAAAAATTTTCCATCTGAAGATGTATCCGCTGAAGAAAAAAATTTCAAATCGGAGTTTTAGAAAAAGAGTTATCGGGAAAAATGTAATTTACTTTTACGCCCCCTAACGGAAAATTTATATGTAATTTGAAAAAGTAACTATATCTAAAATACTCTTCGACATAAATGGAATCGAAAGATAAAAAAAAATTCAATCGGATGTTTAGAAGCAAATGTGGAATAAAACGTATTTTTGAATTCCACATCATCTGCATTTACGCCCTCTATTGGCGAAATTGTACATCGTAAAAAAAAAAAAAAAAGGATCATCATTTGCGTATTTCAAGCTTCCGAATGCCAAAAGGATTTTTCATATCAGACTAATAGTTGCAGAGATATCGTGGGTACAGGCAGACGGACGGACGGACGGACGGACGAACCGATAACAGAAGCACGATCTCTTTTTACCAAAGACGTGCTAAAAAAACACCGTTTTCACGGTCATTGTAATCCAAGTAAATGTTGATTTCCATACCTCTTTATAGCCGCGCCAGTGAATTTCTTTACATGCCGTTTTCTTACCACGCTTTGGAGTTGGTGCGATACTCACACTTTCAATAACATTTTCTCCACTTTCGTTTTTGCATTGAGCAGAAGGAACAACGAACTGCCTCTCCGGTATTTCTTCTGCTGCTGCGGGATCTTGTCTTTTCGTCGTTTTGATCACAACTTTATCCATATTAGGCAAAATATCAACATCGGGTAACCCCACGCCTACAGAAATCACACACGATAATGACGTTATATTCGAAAACTCAGCAGCGAAATGTCCCTGCCGTCGAACAATATGGGAAAGTCCAAGTCGTAAAATCTACGTGGGTCAGATTTCAATAAACCGCAGACTTTTGGGAGTGGTCTCTGATCCTGATGACAGAATGACTTAAAAGTCGCGTCGTTCTTTGACAATCAGAATGCTAGGGGCTGACCCCTTAGATGAGCCATAGAAAAACATACCCCGGTAGTTTTACGTTTGCTACCGAAATACTGAGATGTGACCCCCCCCCTCCCCACGCACACACACACACACCCGGCTTACTTTAAATAGAAGCTAGCTGAAATAAAAGTCAGTTTCCACTACCCAATTGAGAAAGACACTGGTTAATTGCAGGAACAGCAGTACGTCACCATAGCAACACAGCAGTAGGTTCCAATAAAATTCTCAACTTCCTTCTATCTTGTAAGGATATCAGCTGTCTATTTAGCTTCAAAAACACGTTATTGTCATTTGTAATAGGGGGAATCATTTTCAATTACCCTGTATAATATATATTTATATATATATTCTCTCCTTGACAAATGTCAACCCCGCCTTCTCGTGGTGCATCCTGTTCCCACTAAAGGGGCTCTGACGACCGCCAATAGCGGTATAACTATACCATCGGGATTAGAGGAAATTTTATCCCACACTCACCAACCCGCTTGGCCAGCGTGGTGAGTTATGGCCAAACCCTCCAAAATGATTCCACAACTTAAATCTTGGCCCTCAGTCTCCGGCAGCTGGAATGTACCTGGCCAAGGCAGCGGCCAGTGCGACATGAAGGCTGAGGGTGCTAAGAATCCCCGGAGGACCGGACTAGGCTGCCATCTGATGCTGACCTTGGCTACATATAATGGACGCTCCCTATCTTCTGATTCAAGGCTTCTTGAATTGGAAGAGGAACTACAAAGGATCAAGTGGGACATCGTGGGGCTAAGTGAGGTAAGGAGAAAAGGAGAAGATCTCATCGAACTGAAAAGTGGACATCTCTTCTACTATCGTGGGACAGATACTGGCAGAACTAGTGGTGTTGGATTTATAATAAACAAGAAACTGAAGGATAAAGTTGTAGAAGTTGAAAGTTCCTCTGACAGAGCTGCACGACTTGTTATCCAACTCTCGAAAAGATACCAGGCTCAGATTATTCAAACTTATGCACCCACCACAAGTCATCCTGAAGAAGCAATTGAAGAATTTTATGAGGAAATTTGTCATCTAAATAATAAAGGTAAGCAGCACTTGAAAATAATTATGGGAGATTTCAATGCAAAAATAGGGCAACGGCAACAGAATGAAACTTCAGTAGGTAAATTCGGTCACGGCAACAGAAACCAGCGTGGAAATACTCTCGTTGAGTTTGCAGAAGCAGAAGGGTTTTTCATCTTGAACTCCTTCTTCAAGAAAAAGCCACACAGGAAATGGACATGGAGACATCCAAATGGGACAAGTGAAATTGATTTTACTATGTGTAACAAAAAATTCGTCATAGAAGATTGCAGTGTGCTAAACAAGTTCAACACAGGTAGTGACCATAGATCGGTGAGATGTAAGATGCACCTCAATACTAAACTTGAACGTGGCAAGCTCATAAGACAAACAAAATCTATTGACATAACCAACCTTAAAAAACACCATAATACCTTCAAGTTGGAACTGAAGAACAGGTTCTCTGCTTTAGAAGGCCTAACATCGGAAGAAGTGGACATCTCTGAAGTTAACAGAAAAGTAACCAAAGCTCTTATGGAAACAGCAACAAAATTAGCTGGGTCTAAGAACAAGTTGCATGTAAACAAATTATCAGGAAAAACGAAAATGTTGATGCAAAAAAGAAGAGGATGAGGACAACTAAAGAAGATGTGACTTCCAAAGTGGAATATATAGAGCTATGCAAGACAGTAAGAAAAAGTATCACTGAAGACGTAAGAAAATTCAACTATGAACTAGTGAGGAAAGCAATTGAAAACAACCAAAGCCTAAAGATAGCAAAGGGACATCTCAGTAAGGGAAGAAAACAGATTATGGCACTGAGAAAAGAAGATGGTTCTGTAACAAGAAATAGAGGCGAAATTTTGACAAGAGTGAAAGATTTCTACTCCAAATCATATGAAAGGGATGATACATGCACTCCAGACATCATGAAAGGTACCAGTACCAGAGTTCCTCCAGTCCTTCCAGCAGAAGTTGCACATGCAATCAAGAACATGAAGCGGGGAAAAGCTACAGGAGAAGATGGAATTACTGTAGACATCATACAAGAAGCAAGTGGAGAAATCGAAACAGTACTCGCCCAAATTTTCACTCGATGTCTTAACGAAGGAAAGATTCCTGAGGATTGGAACACCGCTACAATGATCCTGCTACATAAGAAAGGTGACATTGAGGATCTCAGGAACTACAGACCTATCAGCCTCCTATCAGTGGTTTATAAAATCTTCACTAAAGTTCTTTCACACCGCTTGAAGGTGACACTGGACATGGCTCAACCGAGAGAACAAGCTGGATTCAGGAGTGGCTACAGCACAATAGATCATATCCACGTACTGAGAGAACTAATTGAAAGAGCGAGGGAATATGAACTTCCATTGTGCATGGCTTTTATCGATTATGAAAAAGCCTTTGATTCGGTGAAACCATCAGCAGTTGCAATGGCTCTGAAATCCTGCGGTATTGAAGATGCATACATTAATATTATTAATAACATCTATGAAAATGCAAGTGCAAAGATTCGGCTGTTTGAAAATACAACACACATAAAAATTGGAAAGGGAGTGAGACAAGGTGACACCATATCTCCGAAGCTCTTTAATGCCACATTGGAAAATGTCTTTCAATCACTGAACTGGGAAAACAAAGGGATAAAGATTAATGGAGATTATCTAACCCACCTTCGTTTTGCTGATGACATAGTCATTTTTGCAACTACCCCATCAGAGCTACAGAGTATGATCCAGGAATTTGCTGACAAGAGTAAAGAAGTGGGATTAAAAATGAACTTTCAGAAGACAAAAGTGATGTACAATGCTTTTACAAGAAATGAAGATTTATCGATTGATGGAGAAAAGCTGGAGATAACAGACACGTACGTTTATCTTGGACAGCAGATATCAAGTGAGGGTCACATTGGTGAAGAAATTAATCGGCGTACAAAACTTGCCTGGAGAGCTTTTGGAAGAAACAGCATAATTTTCAAGAGCAATATGCCATTATGTCTTAAAAGAAAAGTGTTTGATCAATGCATCCTTCCAGTGCTTACGTATGGTGCAGAGACGTGGACCTTAGCTAAAAGAGACATACAAAAGCTGCAGACAACTCAAAGCAGCATGGAGAGGTGCATGCTTGGTGTAAACAGGAGAGATAAGAAGAGGAACACGTGGATCCGAAAAATGACAAGAGTGGAAGACATCATGATCAGAGTTAAATCCCTGAAATGGCAATGGGCTGGACATACTGCCAGAAGAACAGACCATCGATGGACAGCCGAAATTTTAGATTGGATTCCAAGGGACAGGAAAAGACCCAGAAGAAGACCACATGGAAGATGGGTGGATGAAATTCGAAAGTATGCGGGAGTGACATGGAGGAGACTGGCACAAGGCAGACCGTTGTGGAGGAAACTTGGGGAGACCTTCGTCCAGCAGTGGATTGATAATGGTTGACAATGATGATGATGATGATGGTGATATATATAAATTAGAATCATTTAGGAAAAAGTTCTTTGTCAAATGAACATGGAATGCATTAATTTGGATATCTTCCAGGGGAGGCGGAAAGTGAAATTCGTTGACCGGGCCCGAAATTTCGAATCGTGGTGTGCCCCTCCCATCCAGTTTACCGGATCAAACAGAAGAAAAATATGCCTAAGTAGCTTTGTTGGGGATTAGGACTGTGACGTACCTGCCAGCAGGACGCACACGACATAAAGGCAGATAGCAATCAAAATGAGCGTCTGCGCAGCTCAGTTGGTAGAGCGACTTGTTCCGGAATAAGCGGACTCGGGTTCGATTCCCGTAGACCAAAAATGACGGAGAAATTTACTTCGTTTTAATGGCGCCCGAACTATCCGGATGACCCGACCGTTCAAAATCTCGTAATGGTGTGATGTTATTTCCACACCGCGAGATAGGAAAAATCAGAGAATCTCTTCTCCAGCGCTTCGAAAAATAAATGTGTGTGACGTTGCATTCCACACACCGGATTGACTGGGAGTTCTCAAGTGCACGTTCTACAGTGGATGGCTGCCTGCAACGATTCATGGTCACGGCTGACCCGTGGGCCATGACCCCGGCTCTCTTTCGGGGGGGAGATGTGACGTACCTGCTAGCAGGACGCACTCGACATAAAGGCACATAGCAATCAGAACAAATGTCTGCGTAGCTCAGTTGGTAGAGCGACTTGTTCCGGAATAAGCGGACTCGGGTTCGAATCCCGGCGTAGACCAAAAATGACGGAGAAATTTACTTCGTTATAGGACCACCCGACCACTTACCTAGAGGAACTTTCTAAGGCACATCACAACAATCGCACATACGCTCCCCTCCCCTCCCCTCCCCCGAAAGAAAACTTGGCTGAAATTATTAACGACCGGGTGGCCAGCGTTTCCACCGCCACTGATATCTTCAAATTAATGCACATCACTGCAAATTTAAGCTGGAAAATCTGAATGTCACATTTTTCAATATCTGTAAAGATATCAATTAACACATTAACAGACTCCCTAAAAAGCGGAAGACACATGCATCAATAAATGTGCTCCTTCATTATGCATAAGTATTTTCTTTTTTGCACGATGTGCTTCTTGCAGGAGAAACGTTTCACTGCCAATATTTCTGAAACTATCCTTATACATGTGACTATGAATGCAGCTAGAAATTAAAGTGCTGCTTTGCAAAAGAGATCAATGTCGACAATTCAAGATCATAGTTCTCTAATCCGAGCCTCAATCTCTACCACAACTTAATTTCAATTAAATTGTGCATTCACTAAGTTAAAAAAAATTGTAAGCCCATAAACATATGTATACAGACACTGACGGAAAAAAAAAAATTCCAAAAACTACGAAAAAATAGTTGTAGAGGAATGAAATGGCGGCAATACATTTGTATAGGTAACATATTTAATCGATTAAGGTTTCAAGATCACAGCTTATTGTAAGCGCGAGAAGAGCCATTTTAAATGTGAAATGCTGGTACATTAATAACCGGTGTAACCGCCAGAATGTTGAATGCAAGCACGCAAACGTTCATGCATTGTGTCGTACAGGTGCTGGATGTCAGTTTGTGGGATGGAGTTCCATGCCTGTTGCACTTGGTCGGTCAATACAGGGACGGTTAATGCTGGTTGGGGTGACGCTGGAGTTATCGTCCAATGATGTCCCATACGTGCTCGATTGGTGAAAGATCTGGTGATCTAGCAGACCACGGCAACATGTCGACACTCTGTGGAGCATGTTGGGTTACAACAGCGGTATGCGGGCGAGCGTTATCCTGTTGGAAAACACCCCCTGGAATGCTGTTCATGAATGGCAGCACAACAGGTTGAATCACCAGACCGACGTACAACTGTGCCGTCAAAGTGCGTGGGATAACCACAAGAGTGCTCCTGCTGTCATAGGAAATTGCTTCCCCCCAGACCATAACTCCAGGTGTAGGTCCAGTGTATCTCGGCTGCAGACTGGTTGGTTGCAGGCGCTCACCTGGCCTCCTTCTAACAAACACATGGCCATCACTGGCATCCAGGCAGAACCAGCTTTCATCAGAAAACACAACAGATCTCAACTGCAGCTCGAATTGCTGTCGCAGACGCGGTACGATGCGCCACGGCCATACTCCGTACACGGCGGTCTTCCCTCTCAATAGTGCCACGTGGCCGGCCGGAACCCGGTCTTCTTGAGGCAGTACCTTCCCTTGACCACCGCTGCCAACAATCATGCACAGTGGCTAAATTCCTGCCAAGTCGTTCTGCAATATTGTGGAAAGAAGATCCACCTTCTCGTAGCCCTATTACACGACCTCGTTCAAACTCCGTGAGCTGTTGATAATGGCTTCTTCGTCTTCTTAAAGGCATTCTTGACTAACATCAACACACTACGTCGAATCTCAACGATAACTAACGCTCTGGAACGTTACAGCGCGTATTTACAGCAAACGTGCTTTGCATGTTCCGAGGGGCGCTACTAGTGCCACACGTATGCGCCGAGCGCGAAATTTGCATAGACGTCATCTTACAGATGTACTCTCACCGCCTACCAACTGTCGTTTATCTAACACAACCCCTTCTTGGTGCTGGGATTTTTTTCCATCAGTGTACATACATTTTAACTTATCAGCCAGTGAACTTCAGGGATCGTGCTGAAGTTTAATGATATAAGTGAATTCTTTCGGACACATTCCAAACTTTCGGTTACATTTGTTGGATATTCCAATAAACTTTTTTTCAGATTATCAGAGCACCAAGTAGTTCTGTGCATTTCGTGCGAATTCTTGTTTTAATTAGCACACTAATACACAGCAATTTTATGGAGAAAAATGATATTTGTTTTACGGAAATGAAATGTTGATTAATAAATAACGTAATTATTTATTGCCAGTTTCTTTGCCTGGTTAACCTTAGTACTTGATACGCTGATAATATCTGTACATCTTTGTTTTTTGTTTTTTTTTTTATTTGAACACTACTAACTACGAATTTTGTAAAAAAAAATAACATTTTATAGAAATGAAATGTTGAATGGTAAGTAATATCATTTTTTAAACCACAACAAATGAGTTGATAATCGAAAGGCTAGCCCTTAAATTTTACTCCGTCAATCAAAATAACGACTAACAATTCACTAAATTATAATTGTATTTATAACCAAAACAGAACATGCTATCATGAGAAAAAAACACTACATAAAGGCACTCATTATTTTCCAGGCATTTTACATAAAAACGCTAACTCACGTGCACGACTACCGAAAGCTCAATACTGACCAATGCCGCATGAACGTGCAGCTAATATCGGCATTCCCCATAGTGATTTCTAAGTACCTTGGGCATTCCCCTTACGTTTGCCCTTTGACCTCTCTGGAGAGAGGGGAAGGGATTGCGGTGGCCCTCTGACCGCGACGTCACACCCCCTCGCAGTTCGCGCGCTGGGCTTACTTTCCAGGACCTTTTGCCCTGCCACGTTCATACAATAGGTCCGCGGGTGGCCTAGTGCGCAACGTTCGTGACTGCCACGGAAAGGACCTCAGGTTCGATCCCAGGCAGGAACGAACGCTCGATCCACTAAATATCCACCGTGCGTCGGATGGGCAGGTTAAGCCGTCGGACTCCGGGTTCTGGCCCCCCGGTAATAAATAAGGGCGTCTTCCTCCCCCTTTCTATTTTGCTTCCGTGTCACTTTCCTATCGGACACTCTAGCCCAAATCTCCTGGCTTCATATTTCTAAGGTTGTTTAAGACCTAGGTTAAGACACTCCCTTCCTGAAATCCTCTACGTATGATCATATATGCCCTGCCACGTTCGCTTTATATGATCCTGAACAGGAAAGCGGAAATCTCTGTGAAACAGTGGCAAGGGTGTGACGACCAATGAGGAAGCAGATCTTGCAGCCGCATCAGCACACTCGTTACTCGAGATTCCAACATGCCCAGGAATCCAGAAAAAGTGAACCTGGAAACTGGCCTCGAGCAAACAACGAAGCAACCGTCTTACGTTCAAGAGAAAAGGATGGTCACGGCAATCCGCAGATGACGAAGACTGCAAGACACTTAAGAAATCCGTATAAACCACAGCACGATGATGAGTACTCGACTGAACACGGAGAAGGGCGAGATACACAGTATGCATCTATGCCAAAAACACCGTGGCCTCAGCTGGGATTCGCGCAACTGAAACATCGTCTACGCAGACGGCGGCGAATCCGACAACATCACGCATCTTAAATCCATCAGTGAAAACTGGAACATAATCAGAATTGAGGGAACGGTGCTCAGAGAAGAGCTGCTAGTACACCGAAGCAGGGGTTGATGACTTATCAAGAAAAATAAAACTGAGATCAGTAACAACCTCAAAAGGCTGCCACAATGGGCCCCCAACGAACCTGGTCTCTCTAACAAGTGACAAGTCGAGCCCTGCATCACCAGCTACGGCCGCCATACGAAGACCGAAGGTTAGAATGCACGAAAGCCGGTTCTCAAATAAACGAGCATGCTGGGGATAAAAAAAAACTGCGTCGTACAAAGGATGGTCTGGAAGAGATCGAGTTTCAAGTAAAATTAAAGAGACAGTGGCAGACGTCATAAATATAGCAGTGGTTCGTTCGCGTCAGCATAAAGAATGGGAATCTGGGATGTTCGAAATACTCCCGTACAAAGACGCAGCGCCTGATGTTAAAAGAATCCAAAGGTCGGAGCACGGAACGGCGCGCAGAGCCATACACGATACAACCATAATCCAGCTTCGACCGAATAAGACAACGGTAGATCCGAAATAGAGACATCCTGCCTGCAACCCACGAGACTGAAGAAAGAATCTTAAGAATTGACTTAGCCCGCAGACAGGAAGTCTTTAGCCGCTGGACGTGCTCACGGAACGCAAGCGCACGGTCAACGGTCAGTCCAAGGAACTTGGCCTCTGGCAAAACTAGTATGGCTGCAAGGTCTAAATAGAGTTCTAGGTCACGATGGAGGCCACGCCTCCGGTAGAAATGGACACACACTGTCTTGTCGGGAGAAAGAACGAAACCATTGCTGTTCTCCGCTTTAACGGTCCGGTTAATCGCAGACTCCAACTGCCTTTCAATAAAACGCATACTTGAGGATGAACAGAAAATGTGCAAGTCATCGACATATACCATAGCTGAAACCTCAGGAGGAGGAGTTTTGAGGAGACAATTAATGCGTAAGATGAACAATGCGACAGATAAAATGCAACCTTGAGGAACACCTCGTTCTTGATGGAACAGTGCCGAGAGCGTCGTACCCAGGCGCACCTGGAACACTGGATTGCGAAGAAAATTCGCAATGAATGTTGGGAGGTTTCCTCGCAATCCAATCTCTAGGAGGTCAGGGAGAATACCGTGACGCCACGCTCGATCGTACGCTTTCTCAGTATCAAAGGAAACAAAAACAAGGTGCTGCCTACGCACGAACGCATCGCGCACAGATATCTCAAGGCGCAGGAGATGAACGATGCCGGCGATAGCCACTTTATGATGGTAAAAGTACTTGATGTTCTAAAAAATGAACTGACCGGGAGTTAACCATCCGTTCGAGAACTTTACACAGACATCGAGTGAGAGCAATCAGACGATAACTAGAGGAAGACTTAGGATCCTTGCCAGGCTTGGGTAAAGGCAGAACAAAAGCTTTTCACCAAAATTCCGGGAAACTGTGCTCCAACCAAATGCGATTGAAAGAGACCAAATGATTCTCGAGAGACGACTGCGAGAGATGACGGATCATGTCATAGTGGATGCCATCGGGATCGACAGTTGTCTCACCGAACCGATGCAGAGCTACCCGTAGTTCAACAATGCTGAAGGGGGTGTTATAGGCGGTGTTATGAAAAGGCGCAAAGGAGGAAGAATACGCCAGATCACTGTGTCCAGTGATTTGGCGTATTCTTCCTCCTTTCAGAGGATTAAATTCGCTGGCGTTCCGCAGTGGATTTAATTCTCTGAAAGGAGAAAAAATACGCCACTTCACTGGACACAGAGGGGCAAACGCCTTCCCCAAACATTCCGCAATCTCCCCGACTTCAGCTGATGTGCAGCAGTTACTCTCGAGAATGAAAATCTGGTGAGAACTGTAATTACCCCGGATCTTACGAATCTTGTCCCACACAAGTTTAGAACTGGCACGTGAATTGAGCGAAGAAACATACTGAATCCAAGACTCCCTCTTGCTGCGTCGACGCACCAACCGAGCGTAGGATTTTGCTCGTTTAAATGCAACGAGAGTAGCATAGGTTGGATAACACCGAAACGTGGACCAGGCCTTATGTTGAGCTAGCCTCTGCGCATTCAGGGGTCCGCCAAGGCTTCGGACTTCTTGGGAGCGTCTTAGATGTCTTTGGTATGGAAAGATCAGCCGCCTAAATAATGCAAGTTGTGACATCGAGAACAGCTGCGTCGATTGACTCTTGGGTCACTAAAGTAGAAGATATCACAGCGGACATCGTCACGACCTATCTTCCGTCGAGGAGGGCGGGAGGCAGAAGATAGCATACTCACAGAATGCGAGAGCACACTTGAGAAATGGTCACTCCCGTGGAGGTATATGAGTCAGATAACCAACTTGTGGAGATGTGGACACGGAGCTGTCACGAACGCAATTTTTATACGGCCCCTTAAAAGTTTTGTGGCCAGTTCTCCGCTTTGTCTTTGGCCCGAAAATCATGGAAATGTCTAAATTTCTCATTGACAATGAAATACTCGTACTAAAAAAAAACATGTTTTGTGAACAATAGTTGCTCAAGTAGTGGGAAATATAGCCACATGATATTTGTTTATTCAGAAAAATTTTATGGCACTGAAATTTCAATATGGCCAATTTTCCGTACCCGATTTTCAAGATATGGGCAGTTTTTCCTATTTTCGAGCAATGGGCATTTTTTCTGTCGGCAGTTTTCCGCGGGTGCTCTTTCGTTCATTCCCCAGAACGATTTGCTTCTCAAGAAACTCTGCCACAACGAAAATTTCCGTTTCACTTGACAATTGTGAAATGTTATAACTGTGGAATATTATGAATAAGCAAGAGCCTTATCCCTCAATGTGTGCACCACATCATCACAAACACATAATTGATCGCAACGAAAATATTAAAATCATAAAACCATGCACACAAAGATTTTTTTTTTTAGTTAGCCGTAGTCGGAGTAATGTATATTAAAAGAATATAATTTATTTCCTTCATCTGACGAATAAAAGACGACATTTCGGGGCTGCGGGGGTGGACTCCAATATGCGCCACTGGAAATCTCCGGATTTCTGGGACTACAAAGGCATTTTGTAATCATTATTAAAGGGGAACTAACTCCTAGCCCCAATCTAACTACCCCAACCCCCATATAAGTAAATATTTCAATCTTCATTTTTGTATATTTCAATCTTCATTTCACGTGTGGGAAAAAATTATCAAGCATGCATGTTCTAACACATGTTCATTACCAAGGTGGATTGCCCTAACCATGGGGGCCGAATTGGTACAAATTAGGTTTATTTTTTATTTTTTTATTTGTGTGTGTACATTTGTTATGAACGTTACACATTCTCACCGTTAATTTAGTCTAGTTGGCAGCCTCAAGACTTTTTTATTTATGTCTGTATGTCCTGCAACATAATGAAGACAAATAATGAGGAAACGTTATCTCTAATTTCCAATTCCTTCAGTTTCAAAATAGACTATCAGAGGGAGGAAGCTAAGTTGTTAAAACCCCACATAAAATATAGACATTATTAGCATTTTTTCTTTGTAAATTTCTTCTCCAAATGCGTTTTTAGTATTAATTTAGTATATATAGTTGGCCTACCCCAATTTTTTTTTTATTTATTTCTGTGTGTATTACATTAACCTGGTGCAGCATTATTGTAACTTTTCTTTTGTGAATTACCTTTTCAAACACACTCTCAGTATATTAATTTTGGAACACTTTGCCTCTTCAGATTTAGTATTTTTTTGATGAAAGCAATGTTTTCTGACCACAAAAAGTTAGGATCTAAAAACCCAATTTTGGGGGTTGTTTTATAAATTTTTCGACGGTTTTTCTTTTGCATATGCAAATTGCAATGCAACTGTACGTCAACATACTAACAGATTGCATTTCAGTTATTTTCTGCGTCTGTTTAAAACTGCATTAACAGAGCTGTTCGGCATAACCGTTTTTAGTCGTACAAAACAGAAATAGCGAGAGAAGCGCGATTCCCGAGAAAGGTAAAACAGACGCAACTTTTTTTTTTTTACAAATTATTTTTTTTATTTTGGTAAAACTGTTATGTCATAAAATAATTTTCAGAAAACTAAAATATGGACGTTATTTAAGATCTTCCTTCAAGCATTAAGAACGACTGAATCCCCAGAAACGTAGTGCTGTAACCTCGTAGTGCTGCACACTGCACAACCATCCCAACTCCGTCGCTTAGCGTGACGTCACAGAAACGGTGGCCAAGCCCGTAAACAGAGGTGGGGTGCCCTGAGTGGGGTGAATCTTGGTAGCCCCAGTATAACACACATTATTTGTCTGAGCATTTAAATCCTCTGGTTTTAAGAACAAGCTCAATAAAAAACTACAATACAGAGCGAGGCAGATATCCAAGATGCTTAATACCCCAAAATTTCTCTCTGCTTTTATTCAACCTGTCATTCCCCCTTCCCCCTGGATTAATCGAAAATAAGATTTGCTAAAATCGCCTCCTGGGCAAGAGAAGAAACTGTGACGTCACCGGCCTACGGGTATATCCAACAGTTTTAAGGGACCTCCCCACTCACAACCCATTCTTTACAAAGCAGCTTACAATATTTAATTCCGTTTTCTGGTTATTCTGTTTCATTCCGTCCTTGCCGAAGCTAGCACAGGTCAGGTGTGAGTTCACTTTGAAGTTCCTTTATTCAGTATTAGTTCTTCTGCGGAGTCTCTTACGTTACGAAGTGTCTTCAGTGGTGAGTGCAATATGGATCGCAGAAAAATTATACAGAAAGTACACAGACTTTTTAAATGTATAGAAATGGTTAAGGGGAAAATTATCATGCACTACGATGTTTTAAGGATTAGAGTTCCACTCTGCAATACTTTGAAACTCTTACTCATATCGCTTGCTGAAGAGAAGGAAAAGCTTGTGGCACTTGAAACTCTGACAGAGACCACAGAATCTAAAATAGGCAGAAGAAGAGGAGTCAAGAGAAAAATAAATTTTGACGACGACTGACATCTCAACCAAGTAAGTGTTATATCCTCTTTTCTTTTCTTTTTTTATTTTTTTCGTTACAATGTTGCTTTCCAGAGTTATGTGATATACATAGGCAAAACAAGATTATTGGAGTTTTGATTGCATTTTCGGCAAAAACAATTACTAATGGCGTGTGCTTATGTGGAGATGAAAGGCAAAAGTATTAGGTGGGCACAATAATATGACCCGAGTGTGTAGTATAACTATACTAGTAATTCGAATTTATTGGCATAGAATAGAAATCAAAGTTTCCAAGCTTTCGCACATCAACCAGATGGCTTTTTCAAGGAAGATAGACAGAAACTGAATAATAGCACGCTTCAAGAATTTGAGTGTGGTGGCTTGACTAGACAACAAATGACTAGATGCGAATGTAATTATTCATTTCAAGAAACGAGGCGTCATCTTGTTTCGGCACGTGGGAAAAAGATCATTATCTGAAGAACTGGTTCCAAATTCATGGCAACTCTAGAGAGACGCTATCAATGGGCATATTAATATTCAATTCAATATTCCTTGAAATTCAATGCGGTGAAGTTTAGAAGAATGTTGCAAATTAATGATGCGTCTTTAATTCTTGTAATCAAATGTTATTTTATGTAATCACATATTATTTAAAGTCGCTGCGGGGGGGGGGCATACAGTTTTCTATAGAGATTGTATAACATGAAATATACCCCGATACTAAAAAACCAGCCTCCACTGTTTTTTTCTTTTTCTACGTACCATATATTCGTTGTCCAATGATAAATGCCCATGTGTTTCCTAAGGAAGCTCCACAAGCATTTTTACTGTGTGCTAAGGAAGCTCCACAAGCATTTTTACTGTGTGCTAACGATACAAAAAATGATGCAGAAAAGATTTTGATAGAAGGAAAAAAAAGTTGAAAACGTAGACGAATACATCTATTTGGGTCAATTAATCAGTTTTAAAGAAAGAGAAATCAATAGAAGAATTGTCCAAGGTAATAGAGCCTTTTGAATACTTAAAGACTATTTAACCGGTGATATTACATTTGGAAGAAACAGCATAATTTTCAAGAGCAATATGCCATTATGTCTTAAAAGAAAAGTGTTTGATCAATGCATCCTTCCAGTGCTTACGTATGGTGCAGAGACGTGGACCTTAGCTAAAAGAGGCATACAAAGGCTGCAGACAACTCAAAGTAGCATGGAGAGGTGCATGCTTGGTATAACCAGGAGAGATAAGAAGAGGAACTCGTGGATCCGAAAAATGACGAGAGTGGAAGATATCATGATCAGAGTTAAATCCCTGAAATGGCAATGGGCTGGACATACTGCCAGAATGACAGACCATCGATGGACAGCCGAAATTTTAGATTGGATTCCAAGGGACAGGAAAAGACCCAGAAGAAGACCACATGGGAGATGGGTGGATGAAATTCGAAAAAATGCGGGAGTGACATGGAGGAGACTGGCACAAGACAGACCGTTGTGAAGGAAACTTGGGGAGACCTTCGTCCAGCAGTGGATTGATAATTGTTGATGATGATGATGATTACATTATGTTTAAAAAAGAAAAATCTTCAGTGCATGTATTATCCCCGTGTTTACTTATGGAAGTGAAACATGGAGTATCACAGAGCGATAATGTAAAAAATAAGAGTATCGGTAAGAAAGTTAGAGAGAATAGAATGTTAGGAATAACAAGAAAAGATAGTTAGAAATGAGATTAGAAGAGAACAAAAATAAGAAAAGAATCAAAGTGGAGATGGGATGGACATGTTGGAAGACTGAAAGATGGACAAGATTAATAACAGAATGGCAAACGAGAGATGGAAGGAGACGAAGAGGGCGCTAGAGAATAAGATGATGGAGAGATGACCTTCAGAAATTTAGAGGTGCTAAACGGTGGATTGAGACTAAGGATCGAAGAAGTTGGAAAAGGTTAGGGGAGGCCTATTAAGTCGTGACGTCATTTTCAGTGACGTCACACCTCGTGGATCTACTGATCAAACAGTCCGTCTCTGCATTACCACACTACGGCTAACCGTGTGATTTTTATGGTTGTCCATGCTTGCGTGAATTTAATAGTGTTCCTTTCTTGTGGTTTCCTTTCAACTAACATTTTACTTACAGTTTTTATATACCGGTAATTGAATGAGATAGGTATTTGATTATGCCACATCCGTGTTGTGTTTCCGGCTGCCGTGGAATTTATAAAAACAGGACCCAAAGCTCGAGTGTATAGATTTCCAAAAGACCAAGATTTGTGTTCTAAGTGGATTCGTGCCATTAAAAGGGATAACTCCACGGTTACACCACATAGTAAGGTATGCACGTAAAACATTTTTTAATCGAATTTAAATACAAGACCTTAGTTAATAACGCAAGACCTTAGTTAATTAATTTAGTCAAGCATTTGGAAAAAAAGCATTTTAGCAAATGGATATTGTTGAGGTCTACTTTAAAAGTGAAAAAACATTTTACATTCCTACTGCCCATTATGGTAACAATGAACACTTCTTGTTTCATATTCATCTTCCGGAGGAATAATTAGTTCAGATATTTTTTATAACAGCTAAAAACAATGACGTAGTCTTTGAAAATATTCTCCCACGCTCGTTCACTCCTGTTACTAAAGTTATTGACTGAAAAAAAAAGAAAGGAAAACATACGGAATCCGCAAATTGTTTTTCAGATTTAAAAAGCGGGAGCTACAACAGCATAATAATTTTATTTCTCATTCTTTTAATAAAAAGAATATGCTAAGCATTTGCTGTGACATGTCACATTTGGGGTACAATTGTTCACTGTAATATCGAAATCCTAACACAACGTTCGTGACCACCGGATGGTCCGATTCCAAAACATTCTCCCACGATCGTTCATTCGTGTTACTAAAGTTACTAAATTGTAACAACAACCAAAAAACATACAAAATCCGCAAATTGGTTTCCAGATTTAAACAAGAAAGATGACGCCGAATTTTCGGGTGTAATAGCACGTCTTTTGAATCCGCTCTGACGCAAATTAAATTTATCAAAGCTATTCAAAGTCAATGGAACCGGTATGGAAAACAATAGTATCTGACGGAAGAAAGAAGTTTTTCAATCGGGGTTTTAATCCCTCAGATATTGCTGTAAACGGAATCGTGAGCTTACGCCCTTTGGTTGCAGACTTGTGCTTTAAGAAAAACATGAATTTATATGAGAAACATTTCGCACCGGAAACGCTCTTCAACATAGAAAGAATTTTTCAAATCGGACTCTTAGAAACAGAGATATCGACAAAAATAAGATGTGACTTTACGTCCCTTCGTGGGAAAACCATGCATTATTTTAGAAAGAAAGTATTCTCAAAAGATTTTTCCATACGAGCACTATCGGTTCAAGAAAAAAAAAAAAAAAATTAGTCGAGTTTTCAGGAGCCCAGATTTTGCTACAAATACATCAGAAACGGAAATTAGACATTATGCCCTTGGTGGCCAAACCATTCTTTACCAAACATTAGAAATTATGTGAAAAATATTTTCCATCAGGTCTTGTATGCGATATAGGAAGATTTTTTCAAGTCGGAGTTTTAGAAGCAGAAAAAACGCAGAAAACGCAATTTACCTTTGTGCCCCTAGCTGAAAGGCTATGATTTACTTGAAAATTTTGAATTTATAGGGAAAACATTTCGCATCAGAAACGCTATCTAACAAAGAAGGAATTTTTCAAATCGGACTCCTTGAAGTAGAGATATTGACAAAAATAAGATATACATCTACGCCCTCTGGCGTAGAAACCATGCATTAATTCAATAAGAAAATGTTCTTAAAAGGTTTTTCGATGTGAGTAGTATCGGCCAACGAACCACTTTTTTTTTTTGCAATCAAGATTTTGGAAGCTTATATTTTGCTGCATATACATCAGAAGCGGAAATTAAGACTTACGCGACCTGGTGGCCAAACCATTTTTACAAAAATTAGAAATTATGTGCAAAGGATTTTCCATCAGGAACTGTATCCGGTGCAGAAATAATTTTTCAAATCGGAGCTTTAGAAGCAGAGATACAGGGGAGAAAGCAATTTACCTTTTACGCCCCCTAGCGGGAAGTCTATGAATTAATTAAAAAATTTGAAATTATATGAAAAACATGTCACTGGAAACACTATCCAACAAAGAAGGAATTTTTCAAAGCGGACTCCTAGAAGTAGAGATATTGACAAAAATAAGATATATATATATATATCTACGCCCCCTGACGTAGAAACCATGCATCATTTTAAGTACAAAATGTTTCTAAAAGGTTTGTCGACATGAGTACTATCGGTCTACAAACGACGAATTTTTTTAATCGGGAATTTAAAAGCTCACATTTTGCTGCAAATACATTAGAAGCGAAAATTAAGATTTACGCCCCCTGGTGGCCAAACCATTTTTTTTACAAAAATTATAAATTATGTGCAAACGATTTCCTATCAGGAGCTGTATCCGGTGCAGAAAGGATTTTTCAAATCGGAGATTTAGAAGCAGAGATATAGGGGAAAACGCAATTTACCTCTACCCCCTAGCAGAAAGTCTATAAATTACTTGAAAATTTTGAAATTATATAAAAAAACATGTCACACTGAAAACACTATCCAACAGAGAAGGAATTTTTTTAAATCGGACTCCTGGAAGTAGAGATATTGACAAAAATAAAATTTACATCTACGCTCCTTGGCGGAGAAACTGTGGAATATTTTAAGAAGAAAATGTTTATCGATGTGAGTAGCATCAGTCCACGAAAGAAAATTTTCAATCGATATTTTAAAAGATCAGATTTTATGGCAAATACATCAGAAGCAACATTTAACATTTACGCCCCCTGGTGGCCAAAGTATTCTTTACCAAAAATTTTAAATTATATGCAAAAGGTTTTCCATCAGGAGGTGTATCCGCCGAAATAAAAAAAAAAAAAAATTCAAATTGGAGTTTTAGAAGAAGAGTTATCGGGCAAAATGCAATTTACTTTTACGCCTCATAGCGGAAAATCGATGCGTAATTTGAAAAAGTAACTATATCTAAAATACTCTTCGACGTAAATGGAATCGAAAGATAAAATTATTTTTTCAATCGGATGTTTAGAAGCAAATATGTGGAATAAAACGGACTTTTGAATTCGACATCATCTGCATCTAGCGGCGAAATCGTACATCGTAAAAAAAAAACCGAAATAAAGGATCATCAACAGCATATTTCAAGCTTCCCAATGCAAAAAATGTTTTTCAAATCGGACCAATAGTTGCAGAGATATCGTGGGCACAAACGGACGGACGGACAAACCGGTAACATAAGCACGATCTTTTACAAAAGACGTGCTAAATAAGTGTTAAGCATTTGCAGCGATATGTTACATTTGTGATGCAATTTTCCACTGTAATACCGAAATTCTAAAACAATGATCGCGACCATCGGAAATTAGCTTCGATGCGTCCAGGCTCTCTCTCTCTCATGGGATGCAACGATTCACCGTCAGTGACGTCACAAATGTTTGCGATGGCCTTCTCTTTCCGGGGGTCACGCCTATACCCTGCAGTGGGTGTCAACAGGCTAAGAAGAAGAAAAGGGAAGCTCAGTAAGAATTCCTTACACAGTACGGTAGTTAAAAAAAAATGAAGTTTTAAGTTACCGTTTTGCTTTCACATCCATCCGTCTCTAAATCAGTGGTTGGAATGTCACAAAACAGCCGGGATGGTATATTAATATTTGGTTAGAAGAGAAACGATGGTATATTGATATTTGGTTAAAAGAGAAACGATGGTATATTGATATTTGGTTAGAAGAGAAACGATGGTATATTGATATTTGGTTAGAAGAGAAACGATGGTATATTGATATTTGGTTAGAAGAGAAACGATGGTATATTGATATTTGGTTAGAAGAGAAACCCTTATGACGCAAAGGGAGGGGGACTCAAACTGCTTCGTTGTTTAAAAACGAAGCAGTCAGAGTAAGAATTCCTCCTCCTCCTCCATATTTGTCGCAAATATTCGTTTTTTTTTTTTGTTGTTTTTTTAAATAAGGCATCCCATATTTACTTGTGTAATGTGTGCCCTAAATTTCCCCGATGGATGCTTAAAATACGAAGGAAATTTTTACTATGATAAAAATTTCAAAAAAACACTATACGAGAATGCCTTGTTTTATTTTTTTGCACTAACAAAAACAAAGTATCGATCAGCTAATGCATCAAAATGACATTTATTTTCATCTTTCTTCCTGATCTTCACTGCCGTTCAAGTTTTTGTTTTCCTTAAAAGCACTGGAATAGATTTGTGTGGAGCAGAGACGTAACTAGGCATTTCTGCGCCCAGGGCAAACCACAAAATATTGGGCCCCATCTATTTTTCTATCTTATGTAAATGTACAATGCTCGGCAAAACAAAATTGGAACCATACCCCAATGTTATCGCTATGCAAGGGCATAATCAAACAATTTCCACGGCTTTTACCAACTACTTCGGGAACCTTCTGTACCACATCAGACGTATCAGGGCAGTAGTGGCTTGCTGCCTCAGTAATTATCGAATAGCCTTTAGAGAATCTTAAACAATGTGATCAACAGAAAAACTCTAAGCCTCATTGTCGTCAACGAAGATCATGGTTCTTCTTTAGTTGAACAGTCGACACAATCATGCATTCGTTTCTGAATATGAGTAACTAACATCCCCGGAACGTTTTAAGGAATAAATGAAAATTTTAAGCTTCCAGAGCTACTGAAACTGACGAGACATATTATAAGCAAATTCTGTAAATGGACAAAGTATGGCGCGAATAAACTGTACCAGAAACTTCTGCAAAAGTTTCAATTTTAATTACATTTTATAAACAGTGATTTTTAAGACCTCTCTTGAGCTGCGCCCGGGGCAGCCGCGCCTCTTGCCGCTCCCCAATTATGCCTGTGCAATTTAAGCACATACGAACCTCATGTGCTGTACATAGTGATCTCAAACAAACCCAAGACTATAACAATTCGTTTACAAAGCAAAGTGATAGAAAAAGATTGGAAACAACTGCATTTCAGGAAGAAACCACAACAAACGCTTAAGGTGGACCTCAAGTAATTTTGCTTCCTATACTTCCAATTACTTCCTATACTTCCAATTCCAGTAATTTTTGCTTCCTATACTTCCATTTACTTCTGTATACATTTTCTTCACAATTAATGCGTTCCCAAGGGTGAAAATTTGAGCATCGATTAAAATAGCTTCATTTTATAACTTTGAATACTTAATATTTTCTGAAACATAACTATAATTATGCAATCCAACATTTTTTTGTCTACTGACGTCATCAAAGTATAGGTCGCGCCATCTTTTTTCTGGTTTCAACACCACCAAAGGAAAAGTTATTGATTTTTAATATAATTATGGTTATGTTTTAGAAAATATTAAGTATTCCAAGTTATAATATGAAGTGATTTTAATCGATGTTCAAATGTTCATCCTTGGGAACGCATTAATTGTGAAGAAAATGTGTACAGAAGTTTTTCCATTGGAAGTAGAGGAAGCAAAATTACTTGACGTCCACCTTAAGACATCCTCCAGCAAACTGGAAGGTACAAATGCATTAGTGCCGGTTGTATTATTACTCCTGCAAATTCTTCAATTTGCACAGAACTTTTGTAGATAAAATGTAAAAATCTTTTTCATTCACAGTAACTAAAGGACTGCTGTGATCTTCTTGTCTATATATTTATTATCGCCAATAGTACCCAGCAGAGGCGATCAAGTGTAATGCTGACGCCCTGCAGGGGAAAGGACTAATGCGATCATAGCTGTCCGCACGAGGGTATACGACGCTCACGTGGTCAGCCATACCTGTTTACTCAAGAGGAGATTATTTCGTGAGTCAGGCGAACGAACGGTTGATTATTTCAGACCTGAGAGAGGTTCGGAAATCTGTAACGGCAGCACGTGTGTGTAGGTTACTTTTTCTTGTGTGATCTCATTGGCGCACCCACGGAGGGAACAACGTACGTCACATAAATATTCAAAAATATTTTTTTACATGTTCAAAAAATTACATAGTGTTTGACACAGTGTCTTCTATTGCATAGTGTCTTCTTTCCAAAGCCCCAAAGAGATTAGAAGCGACGTACGTTACAAATTAAACATTAAAAAAAAAATATTTTGCATGTTCAAAAAATTACAGCGTTTTCTATTACATGGTGTGTTCTTCCCAAAGCCCCAGAGAGATTAAGAGCGATGTACGTCACAACCGTATGTAAACTATAGGCGTGCAGTACATATATGTACACACATTGTGTACGTATACTATATATATATACAGCCCCTCCAACAAGAATCCCTGGGGGCAACACTGTGAGATCTTATGTATGACAATCGAGAATTATGATTGCCAAATAAATACGTTTTATCTTTCTACGGGAAGGATGATTCCTTTTTAACATTGCTGGATGAACAGTGTATGCATAGGCGTAACCATTGGGGGGTCGGGGGGTGACGGGACCCCCTGATTTTCAGTGTCGGGTATCCCCAATGTAAAAGACCCTCCCAAATTTTTCGGTAATATGATGTAATGCACACTTTTTTATGATGTGAACCAACTAAATTTAATAATATAAGATTGTGATTTTTCGTAGAATGCAAACACGTGTATAATGTGTTCTTAATAAAACAGCGATATCGATTCCTAATAAGCGAAGTCAGTCCTACCACTTTGTTATTTATATATATATATATATTTTGATTGGAGGTTTAACGACCACCGTGAGCAACTCAATGGGCTATAAGCAGTCGCCCGTCCCTAATTTTGGGTCACTGGCTCCAGGGAAGGGAGACAGCCAGTGCCGCAAGACAAACACAACATCCATGCCTCACCGGGATTCGAACCTGAACCCCATTAAAGGAGGAATGATCAGAGGCCATCGCCTAGACCACTGCGCCACTGGGGCGGCAATTTATATTTCTGCCCTATCTATCATAGTTTTGCAGTTCTGTTCGCTAAGTTCCACAATTCGCCAACACAGACGCCTGTATCGTGCCGTTAAATCACGCTTCAGCAACTGCTTTGCTCCTGTGTGTGTGTACGTAGGGCGAGGGGCTCCCAAACTCTATCTTATACAGTACGTATATAATATGTATACATATAATGTGTGTATGTGTGATTAGACACCCCCAGATTTTGAAACATGGGTACGCCACTGTGTATGAATGCCTAAGTTAAAGAACGATGTGGGGATGCAATGGCGCGAACTACACAAAGAGTGCTTGAAGTCATACAGGTCTCTTACATAACGTAAATAATGTGGTCATTTTTTTTTAGAAAAATACATTCGCTCAAAGTGTAAATTTTTCGTCAACTTTAACTGGGGCACATATTTTTATTTGCAGTTTACGACGGAAGATGCCGCTACATTTCTTTCTTTCTTTTGGTTAAGGGTTTAACGACCACCGTGAGCAACTTAATGGGCTATAAGCGGCTGCCATCCCTAATTTAGGACCACTGGCTCTAGGGAAGGAAGGGAGCCAGTGCTTTGCGACAAACCCAACACCCATGCCTCACCGGTATTCAAACCCAGTCCCACTTGGACGAACGGTCATAAACCATCGCTTAGACCACTGCGCCACTGCTACATCTGACAGTCGTGCATCTTTGACGATCGCCAACAATGTCCAGATGTTAGCCCATTTGCTTCTTTGAAAATTCAAGTGAAACTCCTCCAAATACGTGGCGTCAGTGAATAAACAAAGACACCGCTCTTTTCACGTGTTAGCAACACACAGCAACCGAAAAATCGTTATTCGGTCACCGACGAAGAAATGAATCCCGGATCCCTCGATATCCAGCCGAGCGCCTTACACGGCGGTGACCAGATAATTTTTCGGTTGCTGTGTGTTGCTAAAACGTGGAAAGAGCGATGTCCTTTTTTATTCTTTGAAGATTTTTTTATTTCAGACGTTTCTTGGATTAAAAAAAACAACAACATCCTATTCCCAGGAATTGTATGCCATAGAATGGAGATAGACTTCAAGCATGGCAACCTTACTTTGACGCGTCAGCTATTAGGCAAGGATGACCATCTAAACCAAAATCGAAGGCTATTGGCTGCATGAAGGTGAAACATAGCGAGCAAATCCTGCAGAGCACAAATGCCATTGGCGGATGCACTGAGCGCGATTTTTCCATGTCGTTTTCATCAGCGGTATCGCAAAGATTCAATTATTCATAAGCTGCTGTTTTTGCGCATAAAATGTTTCTTAATAAAGATCTTTGAAATGTCCTTTTTTTTCTTGAAATTTTCTCAAAAAATAAGGGTGCATCTTATATTCAGGAAAATACGGTAATTGAGCTACTTTATTTTAAAGTTTCAATGAAATTCATTTCGTGCTGTTACATTTATATCGTAACATCTGGAATTAGGTAGGTGTTTTTTTTTTTTTTTTTATTGGAGGTTTAACGACCACCGTGAACAACTCAATGGGCTATAAGCAGTCGCCCGTCTATAATTTAGGGCCACTGGTTCCAGGGAAGGGAGAGAGCCAGTGCCGTAAGACAAACACAACATCCATGCCTCACCGGGATTCGAACCCGGACCCCGTTCGGACGAATGATCAGAGGCCATCGCTTAGACCACTGCGCCACAGGTGTGTTTATCAGGAGTCAATTCAGGTTTTAAAAGTTGGTACCCATTTTTGTGAAATTTTGCTCATTTTCGTAAAATTTGCCCTTTTTTACGCTTTCCAACCGTAGGTTGAACAGGCGTATATGCTCCAGCTTTGTCCGTCTGTCTGTCCGTCCCCACGATAATTCGCGTAAAAATGGTTCGATTTCGATGAAATTTTAGCATGTGGTAGGGGACCACCTAGGGACGAACCTTATTGAAAATGTGTGAAATAGGGTCATAGGGCTGGATACATTCCATTGCCCTTATGTGTCATAATTTGAGTAAAAATAGTTTGATTTTGATGAAATTTTAGTATGTGGTAGGGGACGGACCCTATTGAAAATGGGCGAACTGTGGTCAAAGGTCAGTACATAAGAGCTCGATCTATTCCATTGCCCTTATGCGTCATAACTTAGCTAAAAATGTTTCGATTGCAAAGAAAACTTTATCACGTTGTTCTGGAGGTATACTGAACCGGTTCTGTTGAATATAATTGAAATAGGGTCAAAGTTCAGGACACATTAGTGCGATTAATTCCACAGCCATTATCCTCATAAATGCCGCCCCGGTGGCGCAGGCCTCCGATCATTCGTCCGTGAGGGGTCCGGGTTCGAATCCCGGTGAGGCATGGATGTTGTGTTTGTCTTACGACACTGGCTCTCTCCCTTCCTTGGAACCAGTGACCCTAAATTAGGGACGGGCGACTGCTTATAGCCCATTGAGTTGCTCACGGTGGTCGTTAAACCTCCAATAAAAAAAAAAAAAATCCTCATAAGTTGACTAAAAATGCTTCTTTTGCGACAAAACTTTAGTATGTTGTTCCAGAGGTATACTGAACCAATTCTGTTTGATATAATCGAAATGGGGTCAAAAGTCAGGATACAGGAGCGAGATTTATTCTACTGCCATTATCCTCATAACTTGAGTAATAACTCGAGTAATGATTTCTGGTATGTTGGAAAGCGTATCATAATCAATGCATTGCATGATTTTACTAACTTGTTTGTGTTTAGTGCAATTTTGCCAAAAAATGTTTAAAACCCTCAAATACACACAGAGGTTCAAAGTGGTTTGGCTTCAATAATAGAATTATCATTATCAGATCCAATAATAAAATTATCGTTATAAGATCAGGACTTGCAGAATGCCATTGTGCATAGCTCAGATGCAAGGGTTATTAAAAAAAGATTGGTCTGGGCATATCCAGTTGGCTAGCCCGGTGTGTAAGAAGAAAAAAAGTCAACACCACACTGCCCTGTTTTGCTTTCCCATTGAAATAAAATCTGAATAAACACATACGCATTTAGTTAAATACATCAGTAATTAAAACGCCTTTCAGGATGAAATGTTTGCTAAAATAAAAATTACTGAAAAAATATTTTGCCACAAAGCCATTGCAGTTAAAAATTATTTTTGTGAAGATACCGTTTGAGCTAAAAATGCTTTTTTGAAGTTGCCACCCGACGGTGTCGAATGAACTTTCTTGTTTTCTAATTACTTTAGCTATAAAATGCTTTTTTTTTTTTTTTTTTGCATAATGATTAAAAACTCACCAATCTGTTTAAACAAATTACAAAATATGAGGTCTAGCAAAATACTATCCACACACACTTTTTTTCCCCTACCCAATAAATTAAAGTAATACTGCGCACTTGCCAGATTTTATACAATTTAACAAGTCTTTAACACAGATATCTTCTCTTTCAGGACCTTTTCCATGCAGCATTGATGAATTGCAATCCACTCCACTAGCAGCAAGATTTCTCCTGCCAAGTTTAAATACTACGGTGAATGTTATAGCTCGCAGCAAGATTTCTCCTGCCAAGTTTAAATACTACGGTGAATGTTATAGCTCGCAGCAAGATTTCTCCTGCCAAGTTTAAATACTACGGTGAATGTTACAGCTCGCAGCAAGATTTCTCCTGCCAAGTTTAAATACTACGGTGAATGTTACAGCTCGCAGCAAGATTTCTCCTGCCAAGTTTAAATACTACGGTGAATGTTACAGCTCGCAGCAAGATTTCTCCTGCCAAGTTTAAATACTACGGTGAATGTTACAGCTCGCAGCAAGATTTCTCCTGCCAAGTTTAAATACTACGGTGAATGTTACAGCTCGCAGCAAGATTTCTCCTGCCAAGTTTAAATACTACGGTGAATGTTACAAGCACGTAATATGCTTGTTATGTAAATACGTATATCATATTGTACTTTATTTCTGCAATTTGTATTCATATTTTATGTAGTTTTTTTTTTTTTTTGAGCTAAGATGTATTAAAGGAAATTAATATACCATTTGGCTAAGAGTATTTCTTTTTCTACCTGTAAGTCAAACACACACAAAATATATATATATATATATGTATACTGGATAGTGTATTTCATGAGAGTGATTCAGAAGTGTTCTGCGTCAAAGGTTAGTACACATTTACAGAAAATAAATTCCAGGAAATTCAATTTTTGCTAGAATCAAGTGTTTTCTTTTATAGTTTGCAAATTGAGTTAAAATTTGCGTTCACTTAGAATTTTAAGAAGTCTTATGCGGGAACACTTTAAAAACCTCCGAGGTCTCGGCGTGTCGTCCTGTTAGCGGACGTGGCATTAGCGGACGGAAATGCAATGAGTAAGAAATACCCACCCCTTCCCAGACACAGGACGAATAACGGCGTAGAGGGTTGGATTTGAAAATTAATTATGATTGTAAACCAAAATCAACCAAGTGTGCAGTTGCTAGTGTACATTTTAAAGTAAGAAGCAACGAATGTTTCACAGAGTTTGAAAGTTATAGATTTGGTACAAGTAGGAGAAAAAAGGGGGAAAAAATAAGCTGTACAGAAGAATCGAAAATATTATTACGGAATTCGAGCTACGTTACCGAAATGCATTAGAAGTATGGTATTTCTTTATTTATTTTTAATCTTCAAATTAGTTGCATATGCGTATAAAAATTTTTAAAATGAAGAAATACAACAAAAGATAAAAAATATGAAAAAATACAAAAGAAATAAAAAATATGAAGAAAGCACAAAAAAAAAGATGAAAAAAAAATAGAAAATAGGAAAAAAAAAACATGCCAGAAATGCAAAAAAAAAAAAAAAAAAACCGCGAAAGTCATCACAATCTGGTTCTGGGAAGGGGTGGGTGTTTCTTATTCATCGCCTAACCGTCCGCTAATGCCACGGTTTCCTACCCTAATTAATACTTCCAGAACTTGATTGTGATGGCATTGGCGGTTCAATTTTTTTTTTTTTTTGTTTTGCACTTTTTTTTATTTTCTTCATATTTTTTATTTTTTTTTTGATGAACGGTGAGAAGAACGTAGGCTTATCATACGAAGGAACCACGTGTTTGGAATTTTCTCATTTCCTATTGGTCAAGTGGGGATCTGTACAGATGTGAACGGTGAGAAGGGAAAACAATTCTGCGAAGGGGTGGGTGTTTCTTGCTCATTGTATTTCCGTCCGCTAACGCCACTGAACCGTCGTGGCGGCACGAACACTCCCCCACCCCCTCCCCCAAGCTCTTTCCGTTCCGTGGGCACACACGGGCATAATTCCAATTTACCATCTAAAACCTAAAAATATTGCTAGGTATAACTTTTCTTTTTCATCTCAAGAAAGTACAATAAGAATTTCTTGCAGTGTATTTTGGCAATACATTTCCATATGTAACTGATTACTGATACATACTATTACTTTTACGAATAATTATGCGCCATTAATCCCGGACCTTGAAAGAGTGGAGGTTAACAGGGCTTAGAGATTTTAAGTAGAAGCACGCAGTTTGTATCAAAGTCAAACGGAATTGAAGGTCATGAATGGAATACGGGATTACACCATACAATGCAAATTTTGAAGATAACTATCCGTTTTTTGGTGTAAATATGACAAGGATGTAAGTCAGATAATATCCGAAAACTTGAAAATTTGATTTATCTGCTACTCTGGGCAATCTCGGGTCAGGATTCTTAACCTCTAGATTCGTTAAACATGAATGCCGGTTGCTTCGACTAGCGAATCCTGTGATGGTTATATTCAAATTAATCGGAAACTTGAGACTCGGTCGTTCTGTGTGGTGTAGTGGTTAGCGTACTCGGGTGCTATCCGGGAGATGAGGGTTCGATTCCAGGACGACGAAATTTTCAAGTTTTCAGATATTATCTGATGTACATCCTTGTCATATTTACACCGAAAAAACGGGTAGTGATCTTCAAAATTTGTATCGAAATTTAAGGTGTTGGTGCATTTTTGTAGTTTTTAGTATAGATCCACAATAAAATGATCAATATAAGTATTTATTGTATATAAATCAAATAAATAAGGAAAGAAATGAATTTCAAAATAATTATTGGGAAACCTGCTTTTAACAAAAGCATCTGAATGTCTTCAAGCATGTGGCACGTCTGTTCGGCACATTTAACACATGGTGCTTATATTCGTAAGTTTTAGATAACTAGTAAAGTAAATGCACATTTTCGTTGAGGATCAAAATCTTAATTATAACATATAACAATACAATTGGCCTTTTCATCCTTTTCCGAATACAACATCGGTGATGCTATATTTCTGTTTCACTTTAGGAATCTATAAGTTTTGACAATTTCTGTCCCCAGATGAAACTACAATTTTTATACGGCCCACAAACACTGTACAACGAAGAAACTCATCCATTCGCGCAGCAGTAACTTATTTATTTCGATGGAGTTTTCACTTAGTTCTGATTTTATGTGGAACATTGTTATTTGTCGCACACGTCAAATTTACATAAAAATCTCGCGTCTCTCGTGTAACAGAAGCTTCCTGTGCAAGAAATGTCTCCCTAAAGTGTGTAAGTGACCAGTTTTCCGTGCGTCCAGCATTTTCCCTGTTACCACATTCCCTAAATTCAATTTAATAGCCCTATCATTCATCAATGCATAAAGTTCGAAGCCCGAAATTAAACCAGAAGCACTGGCGTGCAGAGGTTTGGTGATGCCCCGGGGCCAACTCCTTGATTGTATGCCCCAAGACCCAAGTATAGGGCCTAGTACTGAGAATCGTGAGAATGGAAGACATTTTAAATATGTAAAAACACATTAAACATGAAATAAACACTATTCAAATTAAATATAAATCTGCCACATCCAAAATAGTAACACCAAACCAGTGATCCGATTTATTGGCGTAGGAATATACACTATATTGACACCTAGAAGAGATACACAACATAGCATTTACTGACACACATTAGTACGGTGTCGGTGCACTTTGGCCTTAGTGCATGCACTGACCCTTCGAGGCATGCTTTCGACAAGGTTTTGGAACACAGCGATAGGTATACGCTTCTGTTCAGTACATAATGCTGCCGCTAACTGTTGCTTAGTAGCCAAACTTCTTATGCGGCGCTGTAATTAATCCCATAACTGCTATATGGGATTAAGTTCAGGGCTCTGTGCTGGCCAGTCTAAACACGATACGGAATTATTGTCAAACCACGCCGTAAAAGTCCTTGCTTTATGGCTCTGTGCATTATCCTGCTGGTATCAACAAGGCTCGGTTCCATAGTATTGTCACAGAGTTGGTACAGCATAATTGACCAGAATATTGAGGTAGACATGCTGGTTAACAGGTTTGTCCACGATAACCAATGGGACGGGACCATACAGCAAAACGTACCGGTAGAAAAACATCCCCACACGAGTACACTGCCAGCTCCAAACTTGATCGTAGGAACAGTCAGTACCTGTGGTAAATAGCGTTCCCCCGGCTGCCGCCATACCCACACAAGGCCACCAGACTGACGGATTGTGTATCTGGATTCATCAGTCCACAGGACCCGTTTTCATTGATCTACGGGGTCCACGATAAATGTTCTTTACACCATTCTAAACGACGAGTAGCATTCCGAGTGGAGATGAAAGGCTTATGAGCAACAACATGACCACGGTAACCCATAGAAGGAAGTTCTCTGCAAATGGTACGTGTACATACCGAGGTTCCATCATTTTTACTCACCTGTACACTGAGATCTTGTGCAGTACTCCGTCGATTAGCTGTAACGACTCTCTTGAGGATTCGACGTCCTCTATAACTGATTTTCTTTGATCTGCCGGTACGTTTTGCTGCTTCAGGCACGCCATGTGTCTTCCACTTATTCAGTACATCCAAAACAGTCGACTTAGATATGTTTAAACGCCTCTCGATTTTTCTCATGGACAGTCCACTAATTAACATCAAACAATCTTTCCTTTCTCAAATCAGTTCTCTCCCGCCGCGACATTTTCACTCAACCTCACGGTGCGATATGATCGCGGTTAGCTGCAGGCTTGCTTTTATACCGTTTGCAGCTGTACGGCGCATCTTAACAACGCAACGGATCCGTTCATTTGTTTTTGAATGGGTGTCCGGTGGCTTTAGTCAATATGGTGTACATGTGTCTATACGATGCTAGGTAACTGCTTGTATCTGACCCAGAGGTGGCGCTACAACGTACTAACTGGTTGCACTCGTGTAGCTGTTATTATTATTATTATTATTATTATTTTTTTTTTTTTTTTTTTTTTTTTTTTTTTTTAGTAAATGGTCCAATTGCACTGTAATTGCAAGTATTTCTTTTCCTATACATGTACATTACACATACTAATTTTCATCTTGATTGGATGATTCCTTCTAGGTGGTTCGGTTTGTTTTGTTTTTTGTTTGCAAAGAGTATTAGCTCTTTTGGGTTAGGCAGGTTTAGCGGGATTAGGGCTGAGAAAGAACTTGATTACCCTACCTTAAAAGGAAAAGGTAATAAACAGCAAACACCCCCGATCATCAAGACAGTTTCTACTTTCTACAAGCACTCCTCATCTCAACTCAAGGGGGACGGGGAAAGGTTCCAATACAGATGTTTTCCTTTGACTAGAAGTAGCATGAAAGCAATTTATATCACAGCAGGCCAGTTAAGTATTCCCCTTAAACAATGAAAAGTGTGGGAATCGTAAATCCTTCCTTCACCTACCACTAAAAGCAGGGCCGTGGAGAGCGAGCTCGGGCCCCAGTGCAATGAAATCTCTGGGCCCTCCCACCTCGGCTCCTCCACTAACCACATAATCCATATTTTCGTTTCCTCACCTAACCCCCACCCACCATTCCCCTGCTTCTCGTCAACCCGGCCGGTTGCAACTTTTCAATCTTTTTTTGCGGTGGATAATTTTTCAATTCTCCCCTCCGTAAACAACCCTCGAACCCTCCCTTTCGAGAAAAGAGTTTTCTTAGAAAACTCTTGAACGCCATCTACCAACAGACATTCTTATTTTTCTTAGTACTTTTTCCTAATCATTATATTTTTCACCTTTCATTTTTAGAGTGTAATATACGTCTAAAGATGCAGCCTCTGGGAAAGTATCCACAAAAAGTTCTCATAAGTAAACATTAAATTTTGTGTTTTCTCTCTTAAGTTGCCGCTGTGAACAGGATGACTTCATCGGTCATCGGAATAAAGGAAAAAAACGAAGTCGAAATTAAGCACAAAGACACTATATTCATTTATAAAAATTGCCGCAATGCGAAAATAATGAGTTGAGCATAAAATAAAAAGACAAAAAATGCTGGCTTCTGGTGCGAAACACAAAGTGACAAAATCCTCATGATGAATATTGTCTGCAGCCTTTGATGACTAGCAATAACGTTGCATATCATACACAGTGATCTGTGTCGGTGAGTAGCAAAGCAACGCAGAGAACCCAATATGTAGTGTCGGCATGTCATTGGAAAGGAAAGAAGAAACGAAAAACGTAATACGGAGAGTTCGTTTGATTTGCCGCAGGTAACCCACGCACGTGTTGCAGTTAGCCTGGGAACTCGAGTAACATTGAAACACTTCGTTTTTTTTTTTTTTATTATTGTATTTAAAGCAAGTTCTGAATTTATTACGTTTTTTTTTTTACATTTATGACATAAATTACGCATTTTTATGCGTATTTTACGCGTCAGGTAGAACATATTATTTTACGCGTAACTTCTTTACCCTGGTGACGGTATAGCTTGAAAAATATTCGGACACCATAAAATAACATGAAAAAAATTACTTTAGAAATTGGATCTGGGCATCCTTAGGGGCCCGGGCCCCGGTGCTACAGCACAGCCTCCACTCCCCTTTCATCAGGCCTGACTAAAAGGAAGGCTAAATTATTTAAACAGTTCTTTTCAAAACAAATACAAAGATAACAACTTGAAAATTTGTAGTACCAAAAATAGAAAAAAAAAAATTGTCACGAACATGAGAAAGTAACATATGAATTGAGAAATTGATAACGAGTCACAGTACACCAATTAAATAGTAACACTGTACTATAGTGATCCGATTTATTGCAGTTTCTGTCTAACTTCCTTGAAAAAGCCATCTGGTTGATGTGCGAAAGCTTGGAAACGTTAATGTGTCTACATCCTATACGCCAATAAATCGGATCACTAGTACAGTGTTACTATATAATTTGACAATATAATACCAAAACAAAACTGGCAATTCAATTACATATTTTCAGGGCCTCTTAAAATCTGGGGCCCTAACCGCGCGCCTAGCTGGAAATTTGCCGGAGCCTTCGCTACCGTAAAACACGCATCATTCAAGCGCCAACCCCTTTCAACTTTTTCCTGTTGTCTTCCTTACGGACAGCACAGTTTTAAAGCACGGAGAAGTGAAGTTACTGTGTAAGAGCTTTTTTTGTTTGTTTCAGGGCTGTCGTTTGAACAAAGGAATCCCCATCTGCTTTAAACAGCAATTCATTCGAGATGCATCTTAGTACTTGATCTGAATATTTAGCTTAATGCCCGCAATAAAAACTTTGAGTTACCATGCACACAAATTTGCATAAAGAATACAAAAGTGAACTACACCGATGAGATATTCCATTATGACCATCCCCCGGCCGATAGAAATGGGCGCGCCTGGACACCGAACGGTGGTGCAGATGAAGTCCACAGAGTAGTATGTATACAACCCAAGGACCAGCTTCCGGTTAGTAGAGTGTTCGGAGTCAGAATGGGAACAGCTGCCGATTTATCGGACTTTGATAAAGGACAAATTGTGATGGCACGACGCCTCGGAGCTACGATCTCGGATCGGCACGGCTTGATCTTTTTCTTTTTTGATTGGAGGTTTAACGACCACCGTGAGCAACTCAATGGCCTATAGGCAGTCGCCCGTCCTTAATCTAGAGCCACTGGTTCCAGGGAAGGGAGAGATCCAGCGCCGTAAGACAAACACAACAACCATGCCTCACCGGGCACGGTTGTTGTGTTTGTCTTACGGCCCTTCTCGGACGAATGATCAGAATTCATCGCTTAGACCACTACGCCACCGGGGCGGCTGTGTGGATTTTTCACGTGTCGCTGTAGTGAGTACGTATCAAAATTGGTGCACAGATGGCCAAACGACGAACCGTCGTACGCAGTTCATTGACACCAGAGGTGAGCGGAGACTGCCGCGCAGTTCACAGCGACCGCAGGGGCACAGTGCGACAAATCACCCGCAGCTACAGCAGTGGTGATCAGGGCAATGTGTCACAGCACACAGTTTATCGCAGCCTTCTGCGCATGGGCCTGCGGCGTAGCCGACGACCCAGCTGGGTCCCCATGCTTTCGGCACGGCATCGTCAGAAACGCATGAAATGGTCCCAAGATCAACGAGATTGGACCGTGGATGATTGGGAGAAAGTGTCCAGGTCTGACGAATCAAAATTTCTGGTGCATCACGTAGACGGCCGAGCGCGGATAGGCTGATTGCCAACGGAGGTTATGGCACCTGGGTACACTGTTGGGCGGAAACAGGCCGGCGGTGGTGGTGTTCTGCTGTGGGCGATGTTTTCTTGGGACACATTAGGCTCCATTATCCCAGTAGCACAATCCCTGACAGCTGTCAGGTATCTGAACATCGTTGCGAACCAAGTTCAGCCATTCACGGCAACTGTGTTCCCTGCTGGTGGTGGCCATTACCAACAGGATAATGCGCCATGCCACACATGCCAGAATAGTCAAGGAGTGGCCATCGCTTAGACCACTACGCCACCGCGATGCCAACACTGCGAGAATAATCTAGGAGTGGTTTGAGGAACATGCTGGCGACTTTGTGTTAATGCCTTGGCCTCCAAATTCACCTGACACGAACCTAATCGAACATTTGTGGTTCGACTTGGAAAAGCGGCTTCGCGCTAAATCTGCACCACCCCGAAATGTACGGGAACTGGAGGACCTGGTGTTGACATTGTGGTACCAGATACCCCAGGATATCTATCGCCCCCTCATCGAATTGATGCCTCTCCGAATGGCCGCTGTTTTGTGGGCTAAAGGGGGTCCTACAGCTTATTAGGTAGGTGGTTATAATGTAGTGGCTTATCGGTGTATTTTTTACATACATTCAATTACGAAATTTCTTATCCTTGCCTCTCTAACCATCTAACCAAAAAAGTGCCTTAGCGCCGCTAAGCCAGAAAAAAAAATGTTTTTAGCGCCACTAAGCCAGGGAAAAAAAGTGTTTTAGCGCCGCTAAGGCTCTCCTACATCTCTGCTGCTCACATGTTTGCCTATGGTTTCTCCGTTTTGTCTGTACTGACAATCAGAAATACCAGGTTCTACTTCGCAAACTTCCGCCCCCGTTGCATACCCCCTTCCTCTTCGTCCACATGATTCTCAAGGCAGCACAAGTATCTGTGTGTAAGGCCTCTGCTCTGCGATAGTAGCATAGGCGTAGCCAAGGGCTGCGGGGGTCTTCGGGTCCGGACACCCTTGAGGGGAGATTTAGCACGAATTTAAAGCAATATATGAGGCTTTCACCAATGAACTAAACCCATGGACCTCCCACCCCCTTAGGAAATTTCTGGCAACGCCACTGAGTAGTAGTATAATTCCATATGTTATTTATTAGAGTTTCTATGCGGCCCTAGTTTTGGTGATAACAAATTCCCCCTTCGTAGCTAAATCAAGGGAACAATAAACTTGAAAACTCTGCCATAGAGACAATCTCTATAGATAGCCTCACGGCCTAATTCCAAGTACAAAATTTAAAATATCTCTTTTTTCATGCTATTTGTATTTAAGCAAAATTGTTAGTTTCATGTTAAGATTGGGGAAAAATACTTAAAATGTTCAACAAAAACACACATGTACTCGAGGGCAGAGCGCGAAATGGGCCGGTATGGCATACCGCAACTTTTTTAGTAAGAATTTATATACGGGCACTAATTTAAGTAATGGGAACTGCAGAAATGATTTTTTTTTTTTTATGTGCTGTCCCTGACTTACGAGCGCGTATTCTTAAACATAGAAACCTTATGTGCCTGGTGTCCTTGGGAAATAGCAGTGTGGGAACCGTAAAGGATAGGAGAGTGGTGTACACTTGAGCCATAAGTTCAATCCTTCAAAGGATGGAAATGAACCTACCCACAGCGCATGAGCATATCTTGCCCCCAAGCCCCAGATCATTCCACTAAAGATGTCTGTAATTCTTATTTTTTTGGTTGGAGGTTTAACGACCACCGTGAGCAACTCAATGGGCTATAAGCAGTCACCCATCCCTAATTTAGGGTCACTGGTTCCAGGGAAGGGAGAGAGCCAGTGCCGTAAGACAAACACAACATCCATGCCTGACCGGGATTCGAACCCGGACCCTTACGGATGAATGATCTGAGGCCTGCGCCACCGGGGTGGCAATGAGGATTTGGGAGCAATAGATTAAAGACAAAACAGAAATTTTAGTTTTGAGCAATAAGTATAAACATTTTCACTTCGGACTTTGGGGGGGGGGTCGTGAGATTGCTATTAAGACTGAATATTCATTCTGAATGCTGAGCAATGGCGTGCCGTGAACGTTAATGTGTAGGAAAGCAAAAAAAAAAAATAATAATAATAATAATACGCCATTTATAGCGGAATTCCATACTGCGACGATTTTTTTTTCTGTTACTTTGGCTTCGCCATCAAAATCTTCAGTAGAACTTTTTCAATTGTTATTAATTTTTTAGATTATATGTCTGGCCTTTGCTTATATTGCGTAAATAGGTTTTTATACCAAAACTTTAATGACACAAAGTTTATTAGTTCCCTCAAGCATTTATCCAAACTAAGCTCGTGCGAAGCTTTAAACAATTTGTAGATTGTTTTAGTGCTTAATCCAGGAGGACGAGTGAAACACTTAATTCACTTTTTAACCTACGAAATTAAAACGAGTGTATAATAAATATTTAATTGTGAGAAACGTTGCTATTTTTAATCTATCTCAATGCCACAAGTTTTGTAGTCACATATGAGGTTTCCATTGATTAATGCAACTCTCTCTTTCGCATTTCGACCAGGCAAATAACGAAGGCCCCAATCCAAGGGGGAATGAACAGTGGGGACAGACGGAACGGACTCCGGTTCTCTGATTGGTTGAATGCCCGAGCCCTGACTGCAACAGAAATTTCGCATACAGTGGATTTCTTCGTTGCTGATCGTACTTATCTGGCAAGGATACGATCACTCCAACGGCACAATCTCACATGAGTACGAACATACGAAGTTAGGTTCGCATTTTCGCTTTCAGTCCCGGCTAAAATGCACACAAATATGTGAATTTGGTTTTAAATAAAACTCTTCTAAAGCCCGGAACTTAGTTTTAAATTTCCCGTAAAAAAATGCAGTACATAGCTTTTCTTCAGTTACGTAAGTAGGGCACGCGTTGCATACAACGACTGCACGCCACTTTTGTCGAGATTCTAATTGCCCGACTTTCTACTTCATGAAAGTCCATATTGGGAGGGGACTGCCTTCTCGGCTCGGAACCTTAAAGTTCTGGGTTCAAGTCCAGCTGAATCGCTAATGATTAGCCGAGGTTTGGAAGTCTCGTAAATCCATTGGTCCCGACTCCCGAGTATAGACTCCTCGTTATAAACAAGTCAAACCCCAGTCCTCGGGGTAGTGTCCGCACTCCGCTGGACCAAAACCCCCTGGAGAGTAGGATTGGTCTCGACTACCTTGGTCCCGACTCCCGAGTATAGACTTGGTCCCGACTCCCGAGTATAGACTTGGTCCCGACTCCCGAGTATAGACTTGGTCCTCGACTCCCGAGTACAGACTACTCCCGAGTATAGGGGCGTGGGGTTTTGCGTCACACCCCTTCGCAGTTATCTCGCTGGGGCTTTCTCTGGAGGGGGTTTTGCACGTACACGACAACCGAAAGCTCAACACCAACCATGAACGGGAAACAACGTAAGAGATATTCGAAGCCTGGCACTCGCTTTACGTTCGCCCTCTGACCCTTGAGCTTCAGCAGAGAGGGTTTGCGATGGCCCTCTGGCTCTGACGTCACACCCCTTCGCAGTTATCGCGCAGGGGCTTTCTCTGGAGGGGGTTTTGCGTCACACCCCTTCGCAGTTATCTCGCTGGGGCTTTCTCTGGAGGGGGTTTTACACGTACACGGCAACCGAAAACTCAACACCAACCATGAACGGGAAGCAAAGTAAGAGATATTCGAAGCCTGGCACTCGCTTTACGTTCGCCCTCTGACCCTTGAGCTTCAGCAGAGACGGATTGCGATGGCCCTCTGGCTCTGACGTCACACCCCTTCGCAGTTATCGCGCTGGGGCTTTCTCTGGAGGGGGTTTTGCACGTACACGGCAACCGAAAGCTCAACACCAACCATGGACGGGAAGCAACGTAGGAGATATTCGAAGCCTGGCACTCGCTTTACGTTCGCCCTCTGACCCTTGAACTTCAGCAGAGAGGGATTGCGATGGCCCTCTGGCTCTGACGTCACACCCCTTCGCAGTTATCGCGCTGGGGCTTTCTCTGGAGGGGGTTTTGGCTGGACCCACAAACCAACGGACTGAAATTGACCGCTATCGTTTCTGATTTACGGTGCAATAGTATTCCAGGGAACTGTCAATTACATTTTCAAACAAAGCAGTTTTTCTTTCAGAGTTTTTTTTTTTTGTTTGTTTGTTTACGTTTCCAGTTTCGGAAATTTTGTGGTGAAGGCATTTTTTCCGGATGATTTATAGCTAAATATGAGCATACCGGCACTTCAAAATTTCCATTTCGAGCACTGCTCAAGGGCCCCTGAAATGGGAGGCCCCCAGCCCCCGTAGTTTAGTTTCCTCCGGGATGTGTTACGGCACTGCATCTATCTCAAATGTTTTCAAGTTTTGTCTACTGAGTGTGTGTGTGTGTGTGTGTGTGTGTGTGTTGAGGTAAATTAGCGGAACTGGAGATTAAAAACAAAAAAAAAACTTTCTGCATTTCTGTAAATATCATAATCTGCAATTCCACAGATTTCGAAGAAAATTTTCTAAGTACCAGGAGCTGCCGTAGGACCTAGAAAAGACCCTAACTTTCATATATTTCACATTATGGAATTATCTTGCGTAGCCCACAAGACAAAAGAAGTGGGGAAAAAAGAAACACAAAGAAAAATTCCAAATATCAATTTTTCTGTCACATGTTCCATGAAATTAAAGCTTTCAATAAGCAACCTTTACCATGCCCGGCTAGCTCAGTCGGTAGAGCACGAGAATCTCGTGTGTTCGAGCCCCACGTTGGGCGATTCTTTTAGGCTGAAAATTAAATTGTGCACTTTTAATGCGCAACTCATTCTTTTGAAAGTAAAACTCTCGATAAGCATGAAAAGAAGTTATGTGAAATATTAATGTATATGAAATGAACTTTTAGTCTGAGAAATAACAATACTTAGTGGCCGTACAATAGCTTAACTACAAGGCGGGAGTGACGTTTTCATTTTATTACACGTGTTCTCAAAATATTACCGGGAAAAACAGAAATTACCCTGAAATAATAAAAACATAAGAAGATGATAAAAACATAAGAAGATATCAACGTAAGAACATTTTATATGGGTTAGCGGCAAAGAGGCTGGCTTGAAATCGAGTTACCATACTTACTAGCGAAGGGATATGTGCAAATAAATATGTTTTTCTCTCATTCTCTGTCAGCCACATGATACGTCGTGTCATTTCTAAATTAAAATTTGTTAAACTGTTTAATAAATCATCATAACTATTTTAGGATAATTTCTAGCTATCTGAATAAAAAAAAAATAGAAAAAGATTTAATTAACATTTTTCGCGTGAATGTGCTGCACAAATAAATTCCACCTTTCTTTAATGTACAAAGTATGCTTTCTCATGAAGAGAAACTAATTGGTAAAAACTAACACCAATAACAACAAAGAAAACAAGAAAGATGACACCGAATTTTCGGGTGTAATAAGCACGTCTTTTGAATCTGTTCTGACGCAAATTAAATTTATCAAAGCTATTCAAAGAACCGGTATAGAAAACAATAGTATCTGACGGAAGAAAGAAGTTTTTCAATCGGGTCTTTAATCCCTCAGATATTGGTGTAAACGGTATCTTGAGCTTACGAACTCTTAGAAACAGAGTTATCGACAAAAATAAGATGTGACATTACGTCCCCTGATGGGAAAACCATGCATTATTTTAGGAAGAAAGTATTCTCAAAAGGTTTATCCATATGAGCGGTATCTGTCCAAGAAAAAAAATAAATTTAGTCGAGTTTTCAGGAGCCCAGATTTTGCTACAAATACATCAGAAGCAGAAATTAACACTTATGACCCCTGGTGGCCAAACCATTCTTTACAAAACATTAGAAATTATGTGAAAAATATTTTCCATCAGGCCTTGTATGCGATATAGGAAGAATTTTTCAAATCGGAGTTTTAGGAGCAGAAAACGCAATTCACCATTATGCGCCCTAGCGGAAAGTCTTAAATGGTTTACGTGACCATTTTGAATTTATAGGAAAAACATTTCGCATCGGAAACACTATCCAACAACGGAGGAATTTTTCAAATTGGACTTTTCGAAGTAGAGATATTGACAAAAATAAGATATACATCTACGCCCCCTGGCGTAGAAACCATGCATTATTTCAAGAAGAAAGTGTTCCTAAAAGGTTTGTCGACATGAGTAGCATCGGTCAAGAAAAGACTTTTCTTTCAATCGAGATTTTAGAAGCTCATATTTTGCTGCAAATACATCAGAAGCGGAAATTAAGGTTTACGCCCCCTGGAAGCCAAACCATTTTTTTTTTACAAAAATTATAAATTATGTGCAAACGATTTCCCATCAAGAGCTGTCTGTATCTGGTGCAGAAAGAATTTTTCAAATCGGAGATTTAGAAGCAGAGATATAGGGGGAAACGCAGTTTAGCTTCACGCCCCCTAGCGGAAAGTCTACGAATTACTTGAAAATTTTGAAATTATAGGAAGCACATGTCATGCTAGAAACACTATCCAACAAAGAAGGAATTTTTCAATTCGAACCCCTAGAAGTAGAGATATTGACAAAAATAAGATACACATTTACGCCCCCTGGCGTAGAAACCATGCACTATTTTAAGAAGAAAATGTTCCTAAAAGGTTTGTCGACATGAGTCGTATCGGTCTACAAACGACGTTTTTTTAATCGAGAATTTAGCTCATATTTTGCTGCAAATACATCAGAAGCGGAAATTAAGATTTACACTCCCTGGTGGCCAAACAATTTTTTTCCAAAAATTAGAAATTATGTGCAAACGATTTCCCATCAGGAGCTGTATCCGGTGCAGAAAGAATTTTTCAAATCGGAGATTTAGAAACAGAGATATAGGGCGAAACGCAATTTACCTTTACGCCCGCTAGCGGAAAGTCTATGAATTACTTGAAAATTTTGAAATTATATGGAAAACATGTCACACCGAAAACACTATCCAACAAAGAAGGAATTTTTCAAATCGGACTTCTAGAAGTAGAGCTATCGACAAAAATAAGATATACATCTACATCCCCTGGCGGAGAAGCTGTGGGATATTTTATGAAGAAAATATTCCGAAATGTTTATCGATGTGAGTGGCATTAGTCCACTAAAGAATTTTTTCAATAGATATTTTAGAAGCTCCGATTTTATGGCAAATACATCAGAAGCAAAAATTAACACTTGCGTCCCCTGGTGGCCAAAGTATTCTTTACGAAAAATTCGAAATTATATGCAAACGATTTTCCATTAAGAGATGTATCCTCTGAAAAAAAGATTTTTCAAATCGGAGTTTTAGGAGAAGAGTTATTGGAAAAAATGTAATTTACTTTTACGCCCCCTAGCGGAAAATCTATACGTAATTTGAAAATGAAACTATATCTAAAACACTCTTCGACATAAATGGAATCGAAAGATAAAAGATTTTTTTCAATCGGATGTTTAGAAGCAAATATGTGGATTAAAACGTAATTTTGAATTCGACATCATCTGCATTTAGCGGCAAAATTGTACATCGTAAAAAAACAAAAACTAAATAAAGGATCATCATTCGCATATTTCAAGCTTCCGAATGCAAAAGAATTTTTCAAATCGGACGATTAGTTGCAGAGATACCGTGGGTACAGACGGACGGACAAACCGATAACGGAAGCACGATCTTTTTTTACAAAAGACGTTCTAAAAAAAGCTTAGAGGAATTGACGTTTTTGAAACAATAAACTGATTTTACAGAAACCGAGAGATTCAAATTTCATAGATTTTCAATTTTTTTTTTTTTTTTTTTTTTGAGGAAAAAAATGACCACAGAAAAAAAAGTCCACGGAAAACATAGGGTGTAGGAGAGCGAGCTGCCACCGGAGAACTGGTGACAAAAATTATAAGGGACCGTACAAAAATTGCGTTCTTGACTGCTTCGATGTCACGTCTCCAGAGGATGGTCATCTGAGTCACAAAGTTTCCAGAAGTTTGTGCGTTCTTAATTAAGATATTTAATGTAATTCTTTATAAAAACAAAATTATAATCTACAACTCAGCAAAAGAATTTTCCGGTTTACAAACTACAGCTCAACGAATTCTCGGTGAGCATGTGCCAACACAGGAAACAACCTGTCGGGAGAGGGGGGGGGCTTAATAACGACAAAATAAAATGTAATGAATTTGTGGCCCAATTGGGAGATTTTGGGCGTTTACTGTACAGGTCAACAAATTCTCTGTGGGCATGTGCTAACTGGGGACGGGCTTAGTACCGAAACATAAAAAAATTGTTGCCCAATTGGCCTCGACATTTGTAGCCCTCCGACAGGTTTTCTGCGTTAGCACATTCCCGCAGAGAAATTTTTGAGATGTAGGTAGTAAACGCTGAAAACCTCCGGATCGGAGCAGAAATTCTTTAGATTTCATATTTTTGATATTAAGCCCCCCCCCGACAGGTTTCCTGCGTTAGCACATGCCTGCAGAGAATTTGCTTAGCTGTACTTTGTAAACGCTAAAAAACTATTAAGCGCCCCCCCCCCGAACAGGTTTCCTGAGTTTGCACATGCCCGCAGCGAATTTGTCGAGTTGTAGTTTATATACCATGAAATTCTTTTGATGAGTTGTAGATTATAAGCATTTCTTACAAAGAATTACATTACGTATAGCAATTAAGAAAATACGAAATTTCGGGAACTTCATGTGACTCAGTTAAACAACCTCTGGGGACGTGGCCACGAAGTGGTCAAAAATAATTTTCATACGGCCCCTTAAAATTTTTGTGGCTAGTTCTCCGGGTGGCCAGTTTTTCAGGTGCCAGGTGTCCGCTTTGTCTTTGGCCCGAAAATCATGGAAATGTCTAAATTTCTTATTGAAAAAAAAATATTAAAAAAAAGCTTTGTGAGCAATAGTTTCGCAAGTAATGGGAAATATTGATTTGTTTTTTAATTTGGAATGGGAAATATGGCCACATGATATTTATTTATTCAAAACAAATTTATGGCACTGAAATTGCAAATGTGGCCGGTTCTCCGGAGGGCACTTCTCAGGTGGCAAATTCTCGGTGCCCAGAAAAAATGCCCACTTTTGGAAAATAGGAAAAAATGCTCACATCTTGAAAGAAGAAAAATACGCCAGCTGTTGACTGATATTTTCTTACGTCTGCTAGAAATATGAGGCATTTTTTAATTTCATGAAGAAAAATCCTAATTTCAACTAAGCAATCGACAAAACTAGTCCCCTGCTCAACTACACAACGCTATCTAGAATTACAAGGACATCGTCTAGTGTGTTCTCAAAATGGCTGAAGATGTCCGTTGTTAGAAGAAACAAAGATCTTAATTTGTGTAAGCATGGAATAAAATATTATCACGAGACAGTAACAATTGAATCTGAAATTCTTACACAGTCCCTAAGTGATTATTCTGGTGTAGTCTCACACCCGTACTAATCTAGTCCCAAAACCAGGGCGGCAATCCCTCGGTGCACGTTAATGAATCCAATACTAGTGAAACACTAAAACTCGCAAGAGCTCCAATGATTTTATTAGTACACGAATTCAATGAAATAAGAACAACCTCATGAGGTCTTTCGAGTTTTGTAAAACTCATCTTCCAATGAAAAAGCAAATTAAACCCTGAGTTCGGGTAATGATGGTATATATATATATATATATATATATCATCATCATCATCATTGTCAACCATTATCAATCCACTGCTGGACGAAGGTCTCCCCAAGTTTCCTCCACAACGGTCTGTCTTGTGCCAGTCTCCTCCATGTCACTCCCGCATACTTTCGAATTTCATCCACCCATCTCCCATGTGGTCTTCTTCTGGGTCTTTTCCTGTCCCTTGGAATCCAATCTAAAATTTCGGCTGTCCATCGATGGTCTGTCCTTCTGGCAGTATGTCCAGCCCATTGCCATTTCAGGGATTTAACTCTGATCATGATGTCTTCCACTCTTGTCATTTTTCGGATCCACGTGTTCCTCTTCTTATCTCTCCTGGTTACACCAAGCATGCACCTCTCCATGCTACTTTGAGTTGTCTGCAGCCTTTGTATGTCTCTTTTAGCTAAGGTCCACGTCTCTGCACCATATGTAAGCACTGGAAGGATGCATTGATCAAACACTTTTCTTTTAAGACATAATGGCATATTGCTCTTGAAAATTATGCTGTTTCTTCCAAAAGCTCTCCAGGCAAGTTTTGTACGCCGATTAATTTCTTCACCAATGTGACCCTCACTTGATATCTGCTGTCCAAGATAAACGTACGTGTCTGTTATCTCCAGCTTTTCTCCATCAATCGATAAATCTTCATTTCTTGTAAAAGCATTGTACATCACTTTTGTCTTCTGAAAGTTCATTTTTAATCCCACTTCTTTACTCTTGTCAGCAAGTTCCTGGATCATACTCTGTAGCTCTGATGGGGTAGTTGCAAAAATGACTACGTCATCAGCAAAACGAAGGTGGGTTAGATAATCTCCATTAATCTTTATCCCCTTGGTTTCCCAGCTCAGTGACTGAAAAACACCCTCCAATGTGGCATTAAAGAGCTTCGGAGATATGGTGTCACCTTGTCTCACTCCTTTTCCAATTTTTATGTGTGTTGTATTTTCAAACAGCCTAATCTTTGCACTTGCATTTTCATAGATGTTATTAATAATATTAATGTATGCATCTTCAATACCGCAGGTTTTCAGAGCCATTGTAACTGCTGATGGTTTCACCGAATCAAAGGCTTTTTCATAATCGATAAAAGCCATGCACAATGGAAGTTCATATTCCCTCGCTCTTTCAATTAGTTCTCTCAGTACGTGGATATGATCTATTGTGCTGTAGCCACTCCTGAATCCAGCTTGTTCTCTCGGTTGAGCCATGTCCAGTGTCACCTTCAAGCGGTGTGAAAGAACTTTAGTGAAGATTTTATAAACTACTGATAGGAGGCTGATAGGTCTGTAGTTTCCGAGATCCTCAATGTCACCTTTCTTATGTAGCAGGATCATTGTAGCGGTGTTCCAATCCTCAGGAATCTTTCCTTCATTAAGGCATCGAGTGAAAATTTGGGCGAGTACTGTTTCGATTTCTCCACTTGCTTCTTGCATGATGTCTACAGTAATTCCATCTTCTCCTGGAGCTTTTCCCCGCTTCATGTTCTTGATTGCATGTGCAACTTCTGCTGGAAGGACTGGAGGAACTCTGGTACTGGTATCTTTCATGGTGTCTGGAGTACATGTATCATCCCTTTCATATAATTTGGAGTAGAAATCTTTCACTCTTGTCAAAATTTCTGCCTCTATTTCTTGTTACAGAACCATCTTCTTTTCTCAGTGCCATAATCTTTTTTCTTCCCTTACTGAGATGTCCCTTTGCTATCTTTAGGCTTTGGTTGTTTTCAATTGCTTTCCTCACTAGTTCACAGTTGAATTTTCTTACGTCTTCAGTGATACTTTTTCGTACTGTCTTGCATAGCTCTATATATTCCACTTTGGAAGTCACATCTTCTTTAGTTGTCCTCATCTCTCTTCTTTTTTGCATCAACATTTTCGTTTTTCCTGATAATTTATTTACATGCAACTTGTTCTTAGACCCAGCTAATTTTGTTGCTGTTTCCATAAGAGCTTTGGTTACTTTTCTGTTAACTTCAGAGATGTCCACTTCTTCCGATGTTAGGCCTTCTAAAGCAGAGAACCTGTTCTTCAGTTCCAACTTGAAGGTATTATGGTGTTTTTTAAGGTTGGTTATGTCAATAGATTTTGTTTGTCTTATGAGCTTGCCACGTTCAAGTTTAGTGTTGAGGTGCATCTTACATCTCACCAATCTATGGTCACTACCTGTGTTGAACTTGTTTAGCACACTGCAGTCTTCTATGACGCATTTTTTGTTACACATAATAAAATCAATTTCACTTGTCGTCCCATTTGGATGTCTCCATGTCCATTTCCTGTGTGGCTTTTTCTTGAAGAAGGAGTTCAAGATGAAAAACCCTTCTGCCTCTGCAAACTCAACGAGAGTATTTCCACGCTGGTTTCTGTTGCCGTGACCGAATTTACCTACTGAAGTTTCATTCTGTTGCCGTTGCCCTATTTTTGCATTGAAATCTCCCATAATTATTTTCAAGTGCTGCTTACCTTTATTATTTAGATGACAAATTTCCTCATAAAATTCTTCAATTTCTTCTTCAGGATGACTTGTGGTGGGTGCATAAGTTTGAATAATCTGAGCCTGGTATCTTCTCGAGAGTTGGATAACGAGTCGTGCAGCTCTGTCAGAGGAACTTTCAACTTCTACCACTTTATCCTTCAGTTTCTTGTTTATTATAAATCCAACACCACTAGTTCTGCCAGTATCTGTCCCACGATAGTAGAAGAGATGTCCACTTTTCAGTTCGATGAGATCTTCTCCTTTTCTCCTTACCTCACTTAGCCCCACGATGTCCCACTTGATCCTTTGTAGTTCCTCTTCCAATTCAAGAAGCCTTGAATCAGAAGATAGGGAGCGTCCATTGTACGTTGCCAAGGTCAGCATCAGATGGCAGCCTAGTCCGGTCCTCCGGGGATTCTTAGCACCCTCTGCCTTCATGTCGCACTGGCCGCTGCCTTGGCCAGGTACATTCCAGCTGCCGGAGACTGAGGGCCAAGATTTAAGTTGTGGAGTCATTTTGGAGGGGTTTGGCCATAACTCACCACGCTGGCCAAGCGGGTTGGTGAGTGTGGGATAGAATTTCCTCTAATCCCGATGGTATAGTTATACCGCTATGGGCGGTCGTCAGAGCCCCTTTAGTGGGAACAGGATGCACCACGAGAAGGCGGGGTTGACATTTGTCAAGGAGAGGCTGTGATGTTACGCATCACCTGACCTTACATCCTTAATAGAATATATACATATATATATATATATTCTATTAAGAAGAGACCTAAGCAAAAATATTTTTGACTCATACCAAGTACAACATAGAAAAAGTTATGTATCTACCGGTGTGAGTAAAAAGAGAAAAAATAAAAATAAAATAAATCAACTGAATGTGGAAAGTGTCGAGAATACTGAGCCTTGGCTTTATCAAGTACCAGCAAAAACTCTGCATTTTCTCACTTCCACAAAGACCTAGTTGGAAATGGGTTTCTGCAAAGCCATAGATGCAAGTAATTAGCCCACCAAAAATTTTTAAATATCATCATCATCATCATCATTGTCAACCATTATCAATCCACTGCTGGACGAAGGTCTCCCCAAGTTTCCTCCACAACGGTCTGTCTTGTGCCAGTCTCCTCCATGTCACTCCCGCATATTTACGAATTTCATCCACCCATCTCCCATGTGGTCTTTTTCTGGGTCTTTTCCTGTCCCTTGGAATCCAATCTAAAATTTCGGCTGTCCATCTATGGTCTGTCCTTCTGGCAGTATGTCCAGCCCATTGCCATTTCAGGGACTTAACTCTGATCATGATGTCTTCCACTCTCGTCATTTTTCGGATCCACGAGTTCCTCTTCTTATCTCTCCTGGTTATACCAAGCATGCACCTCTCCATGCTTCTTTGAGTTGTCTGCAGCCTTTGTATGTCTCTTTTAGTTAAGGTCCACGTCTCTGCACCATACGTAAGCACTGGAAGGATGCATTGATCAAACACTTTTCTTTTAAGACATAATGGCATATTGCTCTTGAAAATTATGCTGTTTCTTCCAAAAGCTCTCCAGGCAAGTTTTGTACGCCGATTAATTTCTTCATCAATGTGACCCTCACTTGATATCTGCTGTCCAAGATAAACATACGTATCTGTTATTTCCAGTTTTTCTCCATCAATCGATAAATCTTCATTTCTTGTAAAAGCATTGAACATCACTTTTGTCTTCTGAAAGTTCATTTTTAATCCCACTTCTTTACTCTTGTCAGCAAGTTCCTGGATCATACTCTGCAGCTCTGATGGGGTAGTTGCAAAAATGACTATGTCATCAGCAAAACGAAGGTGGGTTAGATAATCTCCATTAATCTTTATCCCTTTGTTTTCCCAGTTCAGTGATTGAAAGACATTTTCCAATGTGGCATTAAAGAGCTTCGGAGATATGGTGTCACCTTGCCTCACTCCCTTTCCAATTTTTATGTGTGTTGTATTTTCAAACAGCCGAATCTTTGCACTTGCATTTTCATAGATGTTATTAATAATATTAATGTATGCATCTTCAATACCGCAGGATTTCAGAGCCGTGGTAACTGCTGATGGTTTCACCGAATCAAAGGCTTTTTCATAATCGATAAAAGCCATGCACAATGGAAGTTCATATTCCCTCGCTCTTTCAATTAGTTCTCTCAGTACATGGATATGATCTATTGTGCTGTAGCCACTCCTGAATCCAGCTTGTTCTCTCGGTTGAGCCATGTCCAGTGTTACCTTCAAGCGGTGTGAAAGAACTTTAGTGAAGATTTTATAAACCACTGATAGGAGGCTGATAGGTCTGTAGTTCCTGAGATCCTCAATGTCACCTTTTTTATGTAGCAGGATCATTGTAGCGTTGTTCCAATCCTCAGGAATTTTCCCTTCATTAAGGCATCGAGTGAAAATTTGGGCGAGTACTGTTTCAATTTCTCCACTTGCTTCTTGTATGATGTCTATAGTAATTCCATCTTCTCCTGGAGCTTTCCCCCGCTTCATGTTCTTGATTGCATGAGCAACTTCTGCTGGGAGGACTGGAAGAACTCTGGTACCTTTCATGATGTCTGGAGTACATGTATCATCCCTTTCATATAATTTGGAGTAGAAATCTTTCACTCTTGTCAAAATTTCTGCCTCTATTTCTTGTTATAGAACCATCTTCTTTTCTCAGAGCCATAATCTGTTTTCTTCCCTTACTGAGATGTCCCTTTGCTATCTTTAGGCTTTGGTTGTTTTCAATTGCTTTCCTCACTAGCTCACAGTTGAATTTCCTTACGTCTTCAGTGATACTTTTTCGTGCTGTCTTGCATAGCTCTATATATTCCACTTTGGAAGTCACATCTTCTTTAGTTGTCCTCATCTCTCTTCTTTTTTGCATCAACATTTTGGTTTTTCCTGATAATTTGTTTACATGCAACTTGTTCTTAGACCCAGCTAATTTTGTTGCTGTTTCCATAAGAGCTTTGGTTACTTTTCTGTTAACTTCCGAAATATCCACTTCTTCCGATGTTAGGCCTTCTAAAGCAGAGAATCTGTTCTTCAGTTCCAACTTGAAAGTATTATGGTGTTTTTTAAGGTTGGTTATGTCAATACATTTTGTTTGTCTTATGAGCTTGCCACGTTCCAGTTTAGTGTTGAGGTGCATCTTACATCTCACCAATCTATGGTCACTACCTGTGTTGAACTTGTTTAGCACACTGCAGTCTTCGATGACGAATTTTTTGTTACACATAATAAAATCAATTTCACTTGTCGTCCCAATTGGATGTCTCCATGTCCATTTCCTGTGTAGCTTTTTCTTGAAAAAGGAATTCAAGATGAAAAATCCTTCTGCCTCTGCAAACTCAACGAGAGTATTTCCACGCTGGTTTCTGTTGCCGTGACCGAATTTACCTACTGAAGTTTCATTCTGTTGCCGGTGCCCTATTTTTGCATTGAAATCTCCCATAATTATCTTCAAGTGCTGCTTACCTTTATTATTTAGATGACGAATTTCCTCATAAAATTCTTCAATTTCTTCTTCAGGATGACTTGTGGTGGGTGCATAAGTTTGAATAATCTGAGCCTGGTATCTTCTCGATAGTTGGATAACGAGTCGTGCAGCTCTGTCAGAGGAACTTTCAACTTCTACCACTTTATCCTTCAGTTTCTTGTTTATTATAAATCCAACACCACTAGTTCTGCCAGTATCTGTCCCACGATAATAGAAGAGATGTCCACTTTTCAGTTCAATGAGATCTTCTCCTTTTCTCCTTACCTCACTCAGCCCGACGATGTCCCACTTGATCCTTTGTAGTTCCTCTTCCAATTCAAGAAGCCTTGAATCAGAAGATAGGGAGCGTCCATTGTAGGTAGCCAAGGTCAGCATCAAATGGCAGCCTAGTCCGGTCCTCCGGGGATTCTTAGCACCCTCTGCCTTCATGTCGCACTGGCCGCTGCCTTGGCCAGGTACATTCCAGCTGCCGGAGACTGAGGGCCAAGATTTAAGTTGTAGAGTCATTTTGGAGGTGTTTGGCCATAACTCACCACGCTGGCCAAGCGGGTTGGTGAGTGTGGGATAGCATTTCCTCTGATCCCGATGGTATAGTTATACCGCTATTTGCGGTCGTCAGAGCCCCTTTAGTGGGAACAGGATGCACCACGAGAAGGCGGGGTTGACATTTGTCAAGGAGAGGCTGTGATGTTACGCATCACCTGACCTTACATCCCTTTTAACACACAACGCTATCTAGAACGCTATCTAACGCTATCTATCTATTTTAAATATATATATATATAAGTCATGACCTCCGCAGAGTTGTATGACCTACCTCTAGTTTACAATTTAGCTTGCATCCATAACTTTTCTGGCCCGACCCATGCTCTTCATCTGTTACGATTAAACAGAAAGATGAAGATTAAAGAAAACTCAAGTTGTGAGAGTGACATAATAATTAGAAATAATGTTCAGCAATAACGAAATGCCAAGTTCGCCTGAGAGAGAATTTAAACCTGAATAGCAATGCAAAAGTTTTCCAAATTCTTACATTGCAATTAAAAAAGGAAATATTAATTATTTAAAACTCAGATTCTTGAAAAGAAAACTTGATTCTAAAACTCCCTACTCCACAACTTCTGACAACACAAAAACGAGAATAAATTAAAGACAATAATTAACTAAAGAAATGCTTTGTGAAGGTTATATGACATAAACAATTAGTTGCAATATGTACAAAGTATTTCAGAAGTGCTTTAAGTGCATAATTAAGTAGTTATTAAGAACTTAACTACTTTGAAAACACAGCACAAAGTACAAGAACTATGAAAGGCCAGCTGCTTGGCCTAAGTTTCCTAAAAAACGCGCAAAGTTACCAAGAAAAGAAAGAGTTAAAATCCGCAAAAAAGTTAACAGACTTGCCTAAATGCTAAAAAGCAAAATATAACAGAGAAAAAAAAATACTAGAAGTACAAACATTGAACTTGGAAAACCTAAAACCCAAAGACAATGAAGAGAGCTTACCTCTTATGCAGCTGAACTTTCTCCACACAAGAGGAAACATGGCCGTCCTTTACCCCAAAATTCCAACAAACCTCTGCCACTCCCTAGTCGCTGGGGGCAGTGTGGGTGGGGCTGAAGGCCACCACACACTGAAAGAATCCAACTCGCGGAGATTTTAACCAGAGAAAAAAATATATATACTTAAGACTGTGGACCTGTATGATCAGAAAGAGCAGAATTAACTCTCCAGAATACATGAGAAATATTATAAAATACACCGGTAGTGTATTTAATAATCTTTGCATGTATTTAATCACCTTAGTGAGCTTCTATATATTATTCAGAATCCTATTAATTTTAATGTTAGTTTTACTATTTTTAGTATAGCTATTCTAGTGAGTGAATAACTAGTTTTCTTTTTTTATTTGTTTTTATTTTCTTTTATAAACAGATTTTTAAGCTTTTTTTGTGATTTTGTCTATATTATTTATTTTTTTATTTTAATAGGACCTTCATATCCATAGCACTAAGGTTCCTTTTAGTAGTTAATAGGCATCATCTAGCCAACTTCCAAACGGCTTTCATTGGTCAGAATCATATTATTAACTGTGTAGAAAATTAAAGCAGATCTGCCAACCTTACTCTATTATTCAGAATAATTTTTCTTAAAGTTTTTTGATGAAAGAAGAAGGAATTTCGTTCTCTAGAAAACTTTCTAATAGTATATTAATGTGGTAATTGAAGTCCAAATTGTTGCTGCAAATTCTTGAAATTCTTAGGACCTGAGAAATTAGTACATTCTTAATTACTTTGGTTGATATGTTATTATTCCAGTGTAGATATTTAATTACTTTGAAAGGAAAATTAACTCTTTTATCGAAGAGGCTAATATATGGGTTACCTCTGTTAAGCTTAATGCTTAAGTCTAGGAACTGAAGTTCCTGATTACTGTGGTTGGTTTTACATAGGTTAAGAGAGCTAGGATAGATATTATCAAAATCACTCTCTATAACTTCTGAATTATTGATACACAACAGATCATCAATATATCTAAATGTGTAAAGGTAGTTATCGGAGCAGGTGGAGTGATTTTGAATGAATTTATATTCCTTAAAGAACAGGAATAGATTTGCTATACTCGTGGAGGTTGATGTTTCCATTGGTATACCGTTCACTTGCTTATAGAGAGTATTATTAAATAAGATATGGTTATTTTTTATGCAGCAATTGAGATAAGAGTTCCAGGCTCCTACATTAACAAATTGGTTAAGTTTAAATTCTGCATACAGCTCTTTAAAGGTAGTGATTATATCTGATAGAGGCAGATTAGTATATAGGTTCTCAAAATCATAACTAATATCTAAGGGACTTACTTTGAGTATAGTGGAAATTACATCTGCATTATTATTAATTATCCAAAAATCTCTGTACTTCAAATTAGTACAGTTTCTAATGTGTTTCAAAACCTTCTTCAAGATATCTTCAAAAGCAAGATCTATTTTCTTTTTATGACTCCTTACTCCACTAGCTATGAACCTGAACTTCACTGGATCTTTATGAAACTTAACCGTTGCAAAAAGAAATGGAAATTCAGGCTCATATCTTCTTGTTTGTGGAATTTTAAGTTTCTTGAAGAATGCCTTAAACCGATTTTCTAACAGCTTGGTGGAATAACTTACAGGCTCGTAGGTTATTCTATTATTGAGTTCCATAGTTAACAATTCAAAATAGAACTTCTTACAGATAATTGCAAAATTATTGCTAGCTTTATCCGTAGTGGTAAAAATAAATAGGTCTTGTAGTTTGGAGAGTGACCTTTTAGCATCTCCAGAGAAAAAAGATTTCTATCGAAACAAAAGTCCAGACCTGCCAACTCACCAGTGAAGCTATTGATTACATTATATTTCCATTCTGCGAAGGCCTCAATAGGCTGATTGTATGTTAAACTGGTTTTTACAATGTACCTATTAACATCTTGAGTGAAGCTCTCAAGAATTCTCTCTTTGGAAATTGGGAAGGAAGGTCTAAATTTAGAACCATACTCTAATAAATTCCTAAGCTTGTCATTTTCAATAAAACTCAAGTTTCCAGTGATAATATGTTTGTAATTCTTATCATAGTGAACTGTTTCTTTATGTTCATCACAAGAACATGTAGTAACTATAGGAATGTAACTCGAAGAGTTAAGTTTGTAGTTTTTAACCACTGACCCTAACGTCTTAGCATATTTAAAACTTACAATAGACTGGTGCCTGTGGATGGGAAAAAAATTGCATTATTGTAGAACAGCTTCCTAACATTGAGATGATCATAGGTTTTATTTAGAAACCTGATGGTTACATAATTACTGGAAAATTCTTTAAGAGAAATTTTATCTTTAAGAATATGCTTAAGAATGTCTAGAACCAAAGCAAAAACATGCTTATCAACATGGTCAGCAGTTTCTTTCCAGAATTTGAAAAAACTTTTAAGGACAGAGTGCTTGAAGGACTTAAGTATTTTGTAAGTATTTTTAACAAAATTAGTGCCAGTTTTAAAGCTTTCCAGAGTTATTTGCAAGTTAGCAAAATCAACCTTGCTTGATGTGCGAAATAACCTCTGTCCTCTATTACCTCTAGTGCAGCTCTTGCTATTAACAAGAAAGAAGAGTTCACGTATAGAAAATTTATGCTGATTAGGCTTATTGTCAGAAAGAGTGGAATTAAGACCATACAAATAAAGAGACTGATGCTGCAAAATTTCAAGGGATTCAGGGCTTTGGAACGTGTTCAAGGGACAAACAGGCCATTTTGTGTAGAATACGTAAACGTGAAAAAATGCAATTACCGTCCGCAGGCGTTCCGGCGTAAGATGTCAATACGGAATATGGCCACCATTGAGGGCGATGCAAGATTCCACACGTCGTGTCATGCTTTGCACAACATTATCAAGCAGCTGTTGGGGTAATTTATCCCATTCCTCTGTCAGTGCACGGATGAGGGTGTCCTTGTTTATTGGACGGCATTGGCGACCAGCAAGACTCCTCCCCAAAGCATCCCACACATTTTCAATGGGATTCAGATCTGGAGAACGTGCTGGCCATACGAGGCGTTGAATATCCTCGCTCTCAAGACACTCCTGGACAGCGACTGTTTGATGACATGTTGCGTTGTCGTCTATGAAAATGAATCTATCACCGACAGCACCACGAAACATGCGAACATGAGGTAGCAGAACATCAATAATGTATCGTTGGCCAGTCATAGTCCCAGTTGGAAGCACATAGAGGGACGTACGGCCATTGATCATGATGCCAGCCCATACCATGACACTACATGTCGGATATCAGTCCCTTTCCTGTATCTTTGCTGGACAATATGCAGTACCACTATCACGCAAGATCAGTTGTCGTCGACAATCAGACGATAGACTGTATCTACTCTCATCTGAGAAGAGGACAGCAGACCAGTCGTTATCAGTCCAATTGCGATGTTGATGGCACCATTGCAAACGGGCGGTATCGTGACGTCTGGACAATGAGATGCACACAACAGGACGGCGGGCGTATAGTCCTCCTTCATGCAAACGTCTGGCGACAGTTTTTCTTGAGATCCGCTTCCCAGTATCAGCCGTAAACTGATTTGCTACCTCACTAGCTGTGCTGCGCCGGTGTCTTTTTGTTGATAGCACTATGTACCGATCTTCTGCAGGTGTCGTACCGCGAACACGACTTCCCCCGTGACGTTTGCTACACTCTCCATTTGTTTGAAATGATTTCCAAAGCCTTGAAACAACACTGTGGCTGACGTCGAACTCCCTGGCAACATCTGTTATTTTTCGCCCTTCTTCAGTCTTGCCAATAATACGGCCACGCGTAAAATCATCTAGGTGATGTCGGGAAGACATACTGAAACTTGCAAGTTCGTCAATTGATTCTTTTCCTTTCAACTTTGCGTTTGAACAACAACGGTCAATACGCGTCAAACCCTTTATATATCTTATCAGCACTATGACGTCACGAACAAGTTCGGCAATCCAAAATTTGCATACGCACAACACGTCTTACTGTATCCCGCACTTATGCTAATTTCCACATTTTCCTGCCTTCCATTTTATGGTTGCTATCGTTGCTATTGTCATCCGTCCTTAGCAATTGTCCGGCAGTGTATTATATAACAGACCCAATTACCACGTTATAATATTCACAAAATAGCGATACGCCAGAAATGAAAATAAAAAGACTTACATATAATGCTAGGCAGCTTGTAGCTTAGAATTAAACCAATCATAGAAAAAACAAAAACAAAAAACAATTAGTTCATTAACAGTAGTGTTCCAAATCTCAAGTAAAAAAAAAAAAAAAATTAAAGTGCAGTCAAGTATATTCCATATTAAATTATCCATCAGTCAAAACCTAATCTGTTTCCAAGGGCTTGGTAAGTTGTCATTACAATACTTGGGTCCTTTTGACACAATCACCATACTTTCTGTGAATAACATGGACGAAACAGAGTCTGGAGTGATAGTAACACGAGCGTCAGATCACATAGGTGAGTGTAACCCCTCAGATACAAGTCGCGCCAGGACTGTTTTTCGGAATCCATTCGTGAAGGCATACTTTTGTTCTTTCAGTCTAGCTCCCAGTGCCCTTTTAGTGGAGCCCACATAAATACTATCTGGGGTATCACTATCACAACTGTTTAGAGGTATTTCGTACACTCCGAACCTTTCTGTGTGGGAGACCTGGTCTCGATCATGTGTGATCGTATTAAACAAGTTGACAATTTTTACCCGAAAATCTACGTCGAATGGTCTACATATGGCCTTAAGTAAAGGAGTAATCGTAGGGTAGTAGTGCATAGAACCCACCAACTTTTTTTGTCTGTTGTCACTTTGCAGGGTAGTTGATCTTTCCCGTCGAATTTTCCCAAGCACAGACTGAATGGTTGACTTGTGGTAACCACGGGTCGTAGCAAATTCAAACACTCTAGTGATTTCTAAATCACGTCTGCAATTACTTGAGGAGTGGGTAAAAGCTCTTCTCATCATATAATTAATAGCTGATAACTTGTAACTTTTTGGATGTGTAGACGAAGCAGGTATCAAACTGGTAAAAGATGATTCTTTCCTGAAGACAGAATATTGCAACGAACCTGTGACCAAGTCCCTCTAAAGTTCAAAATCCAAAAATGGTAGGTGACCTTCCCTCTCCACTTTCACCGTGAACACTAACGATTGATATTGAGACTACATATGTTCTGCAAAAAGACATAATTCCTCTTTTGGGTGCTTCCAAAAAACCAGCATATTGTCCACATATCTTAAGTATAGACATGGACAGAGCTTAAAACTGGGACGAACTCTGTCTTCAATGTGCTGCAAAACTAGTTCAGATATTACCGGGGACAGGGGTGATCCCATAGGAGCCCCCTCGGTTTGGCGATACACAATATCATTGAACTTAAAAAAATGAACGTTTTTGCGCCAGTTTTTAGGCAGTTGTGATTGAGCTGATAGTTTCTGGGTCGTACCCCAAATTATTGAGTTTCAAACTGATAATTTCATGAGTATCTGATGAAGGGACGTTCGGAAATAAGGCAACAACATCTAATGAAGCCAAAATAAAGTTATAGCTGTTCATATGAAAGTTCCTGACCCTGTCCAAATCTTCTGTCGAACTTTTAATGGAATAATTCGATTCAGTAATCAGAGGTCGAAGGTACATGGCAAGTGCTATTTCCAGTGGTCTTGTAAGTGTTGCATAGCCTGAGACCAAAGGGCGCATGAGATGTCCCTCTTTATGAATCATAAGCTTTCCGAACATCTGTGGTACCGTAGGTCCTGGCACATTGTACAAAGCGTGTTTGATATCTGCAGGTAAAAAAAGAAGTTTTTTTGGCCTTACTCAAAACTGACAGGATTGAGTTCGTAGAGTCGTGAGTAACCCTAACATGTGGTATTTGGTTAATTGCTTCCTCCATCTTATGTTCATAGGTGTTCTATTAAAAATCACTATTTGTGATGATTTATCAGCAGAAATGATTGCTAAACTCTGGTTATTGTGTAACTCAACTAGTGCTTTTCTTTCTTCTTGAAGGGGAGTAAGTCTCCCATTCGACCCCTGGTCCGGATTTTATTAACCTTTTTGACTAATCTATGCTCACATCTTCACGTATAACAGAAGGTAGATTTGAAATAACCTTTTCCATTTGAGGTACCAGTTCGAAGGCGTTAATCTTAGAATTCAAGTAGGCAATTTAGGGCCTCTGTTTAATGCAGAACTCTGCGCTTGAGTTAATAATACATCACTAAAGTTTACAAATGTAGGATTGGTCTCTTGTTGGCGTCGGATAATTTTACGACTAGCACCAGTAGTGTAATACCTCTTTGTGAGGTCCCTATCAACCAGTAAACATAATTTATGAATATGCTTAACATGAGCTTAAGAAATTATAGTTTGTGCAATAGCTGAGACAATGATCAGGAAACGGTCAAACAATAGGGATTGAAGTTGTCTAGCCAAGAGTAATTAGGTAAGATATGTCTTACCCTGGAGTTGACTTAGTAAAGACCTCTTTGCTCGGATTTCGGGAAGTAGTCTTCTCTTTTCGGCATCCCGCAGCACCTTACATTCTATCCATGAGCGTGGATGCATGTTCAAGAGAAGGAAACCGGGGACAATTTTCAAATCAGGGCAATTTAACAAAAAAGACAAATGCGTTTCCTCCTTGGCTGTCTTTAACGTTAACTTTTTAAACATCTTACATGGGCCTCCATACCACTCAACGTAATGTACTATGAAATCATACCTGTCATTAACTGTTGAAGATACAAGAAGACGGCGGATTAAAACGTGCAGAATAAGTTAGTTCCAAAACCAGGGCAGCAATCTCTCGGTGCACGTTAGTGAATCCAATACTAGTGAAACATTAAAACTCGCAAGAGCTCCAATGATTTTAATAGCACACCAATTCAATGAAATTAGAACAGATAACCTCATAAAGTCTTTCGAGTTTCCTAAAACTCATCTTTCAGATGAAAAAACAAATTAAACCCTAAGTTTGGGTAATGATGGTATATATATATATACACTGCTATACAATTGCTAAGGACGGATCATAAACGGCTATATAGCGCATAAAAAAGTAAGTGTGGTTGGATGCCAAGTGAAATAAGATAATGTCAGAATGCCAGGACATTACAAGAAAGACAATTTATTGTGCTCTGAAATCCAGAAGGATTTGGAACGTGTTCGAGAGACAAACAGGCCATTTTGTGAAGAACACGTAAACGTGAAAAATGCAATTACCGTCCGAAGGCGTTCCGGCGTAAGATGTCAATACGGGAAATGGCCACCATGGAGGGCGATGCAAGATTCCACACGTCGTGTCATGCTTTGCACAACATTATCAAGCAGCTGTTGGGGTAATTTATCCCATTCCTCTGTCAGTGCACGGATGAGGGTGTCCTTGTTTATTGGAGAGCATCGGCGACCAGCAAGATTCCTCCCCAAAGCATCCCACACATTTTCAATGGGATTCAGATCTGGAGAACGTGCTGGCCATACGAGGCGTTGAATATCCTCGCTCTCAAGACACTCCTGGACAGCGACTGTTCGATGACATGTTGCGTTGTCGTCCATGAAAATGAATCTATCACCGACAGCACCACGGAACATGCGAACATGAGGTAGCAGAACATCATTAATGTATCGTTGGCCAGTCATAGTCCCAGTTGGAAGCACATAGAGGGACGTACGGCCATTGATCATGATGCCAGCCCATACCATGACACTACATGTCGGATATCGGTCCCTTTCCTGTATATTTTCAGGACAATATGCAGTACCACTATCACGCCAGATCAGTTGTCGTCGACAATCAGACGATAGACTGTATCTACTCTCATCTGAAAAGAGAACAGCAGACCAGTCGTTATCAGTCCAATTGCGATGTTGATGGCACCATTGCAAACGGGCGGTACAGTGACGACTGGACAATGGGATGCACACAACAGGACGGCGGGCGTATAGTCCTCCTTCATGCAAACGTCTGGCGACAGTTTTTCGGGAGATCCGCTTGCCAGTAGCAGCCATAAACTGATTTGCTACCTCACTAGCTGTGCTGCGTCGGTGTCTTTTTGTTAATAGCACTATGTACCGATCTTCTGCAGGTGTCGTACTGCGAACACGACCTCCCCCGTGACGTTTGCTACACTCTCCATTTGTTTGAAATGATTTCCAAAGCTTTGAAACAACACTGTGGCTGACGTCGAACTCCCTGGCAACATCTGTTATTTTTCGCGCTTCTTCAATCTTGCCAATACTACGGCCACGCGTACAATTATGTCGGGAAGACATACTGAAACTTGCAAGTTCGTCAATTGATTCTTTCCCTTTCAACTTTGCTTTTGAACAACAACGGTCAATACGCGTCAAATCCATTATATCTCTTATCAGCGCTATGACGTCACGAACAAGTTCGGCAATCCAAAATTTGCATACGCACAACACGTCTTACTGTATGCCGCACTTATGCTAATTTCCCCATTTTCCTGCCTTCCATTTTATGGTTGCTATCGTTGCTATTGTAATCCGTCCTTAGCAATTGTCCGGCAGTGTATATGCATAAAATGTTGATGCAAAAAAGAAGAGAGATGAGAACAACTAAAGAAGATGTGACTTCCAAAGTGGAATAGAGCTATGTAAGACAGTACGAAAAAGTATCACTGAAGACGTAAGGAAATGTGACGTACCTGCCAGCAGGACGCACACGACATAAAGGCAGATAGTAGTCAGAACAAACGTCCGCGTAGCTCAATTGGTAGAGCGACTTATTCCGGAATGAGGGGATCCGGGTTCGAATCCTGGCGTGGACAGAAATGACGGAGAAATTTACTTCGTTATAATGGCGCCCGAACTATCCGGATTACCCGACCGTTCAAAATCTCGCAATGGTGTGATGTTATTTCCACACCGCGAGATAGGAAAAATCAGAGAATCCCTTCTTCATCGCTTCGAAAAATATATATATATATATATATATACATGCAAAGATTATTAAATAAACTGCTCGTGTATTTTATAATATTTCTCATGTATTCTGGAGAGTTAATTCTGCTCATTCTGATCATACAGATCCACAGTCTTAAGTTTATATATTTTTTTCTATGGTTAAAATCTCCGCGCGTTGGTTTCTTGCTGTATGAGGAGGCCATCAGCCCCACCCTCACTGCCCCCCCAGCGTCTAGGGAGTGGCGGAAGAGGTCAGCCATGTTCTCCTCTTGTGAGGAGAAAAGTTTTTGTAACACAAGAGGTAAGCTCTCTTCCTTGTTTTTGGGTTCTAGGTTTTATAAGTTCAATGTTTGTACTTCATGTACCTTTTCTCTGTCGTTTTTTAGCTTTTCAGCTTTTAAGCATTGGTTTGTCTGTTAACATTTATGCGGGTTTTAACTCTTACTTTTCTTTGTAACTTTGAGCGTCTTTTGTGGTACCTAGGAACAGAAGATGGCTAAGCTTGTTCCTTTTCTATGCGCTGTCTATGCGCTGTTTTTTCAAAGTAGTTAAGTTCTTAATAACTAATTAATTATGCACTTAAAGCACTGCTGAAATACTTTGTACATATTGCAACTAACTGTTTAAGGTATATAACTTTCACAAAGTTTTCTTTAGTTAATTATTATCTTTAACTTATTCTCGTTTTCGTGCTGTCATAAGTTGTAGAGTAGGGGGTTTTAGACTCAAGTTTTCTTTCAAAAATCTGTTCGTTATAAATTAACATTTCCTTTTTTAATTGCAATGTAAAATTTGTTTTTCAGGTTTAAATTCTCTCTCAAACGAACTTGGAATTTCGTTATAGCTGAAAATCATTTCTATTTATTATGTCACTCTCACAGCTTGAGTTCTCTTTAATCTTCTTCTCTCTGTTTAATAGTAACAGATGAAGAGCATGGGTCGGGCCATGAAGGTTAATGGATGCAAGCGAAATTGTTAACTAGTGCTAGGTCGTGCTACTCTACGGAGGACATGACTTATATATATATTTTTTAAACTATTTTAGGTGGGAATGTTACTTGCATCTATGGCCTTGCAGAAACCCATTTCCAACTAGGTCTTTGTGGAAGTGAGAAAATGCAGAGTTTTTGCTGGTCCTTGATAAAGCCAAGGCTCAGTATTCTCGACACCTTCCACATTCAGTTGTTTTATTTTATTTTTTTTTCTTTTCTCCTTTTACTCACACAGGTAGATACATAACCTTTTCTATGTTGTACTAGGTGTGAGTCAAAATTATATATGTATTTTTTTGCTTAGGTATCTTTATAGTATGTGAATTCTGAATTTTCAAAACTGCTGCGTTGCGCGTTTTGATTTTCAGGTTATTTTGCACCCTTCGTTTTAAATTCTAAAATTTTTTCCTTAGTCTTCAGTTTTGCTCTTAAGTAACTAATTTCAATTTATTATTTAGCAGCTCATGCGCAAATTCTAGTTGAAATGTTTTATTATTTATTATTTTTTATTATTATTATTTTTTTATTACTATTTTTTTACTTGAGGTTTTTTTCATTTTCTAATTTTTCTTTTTAGTATGTTTTGGATGCAGCTTTTTGGAGTGTAGTTTATACTCGAGTTTGGTCTTTTCTTGGACTGCTTATTTCTAAAAAGTTTTTCCTAGTTGGTTTGCTCAGAATTTGTATGTTTTGGCCCAAGTGGAGTTCTAAGGACGATGAAAGGATTGGAGGTCAGCTCAGATATTTTAAGTCCTCCCGCTCGGTTAGGCTAGCACCCTTTCCCATAGTGTATGAACTCGCTGGCAAAGGTAATCTAAAGTTATGAAATGACAAACGTTGTTTGACATGTAAATCTGCAGATCCTAACCTGTATTCTTCTGTTGAGGATAATTGCTCCAACAAGTTTTGCAAAGCCTACAATACCATCTATAAGCTCACCTGTACTGTCTGCAACCTTAGCTATATTGGCCAAAGTAAAAATCCTCTTCATCTTAGGATTAATGGTCACAGGTCTCTAGTAAACAAGTTCTCTAATTCAGGAGTGAACCCCTCCACAAACGCCAACCAGTACTCTACCTTTGAATTAGAGCATTTCCATACTCATGGTTTTGACAAAGTGAAAATAGAGGTACTACATATTATCCCTGACCTCTATGCTCGGCTAGAAACTGAATCCCTTGAAATTTTGCAGCATCAGTCTCTTTATCCCTATGGCCTTAATTCCACTCTATCTGACAATAAGCATAATCAGCATAAATTTTCAATTCGTGAACTCTTCTTTCTTGTTAATAATAAGAGCTGCTCTAGAGGTAATAGAGGACAGAGGTTATTTCGCACATCAAGCAAAGTTGATTTTGCTAACTTGCTAAAAACTCTGGAAAGCTTTAAAACTGGCACTAATTTTGTTAAAAATACTTACAAAATTCTCAAGTCCTTCAAGCACTCTGTCCTTAAATGTTTTTTCAAATTCTGGAATGAAACTGCTGACCATGTTGATAAGCATGTTTTTGCTTTGGTTCTGGACATTCTTAAACATATTCTTAAAGATAAAATTTCTCTTAAAGAATTTTCCAGTAATTTTGTTACCATCAGGTTCCTAAATAAAGCCTACGATAATCTCAATGTAAGGAAGCTGTTCTACAATAATGCAATTTTTTTCCCATCCACAGGCACCAGTCTATTGTAAGTTTTAAATATGTTAAGACCTTAGGGTCAATAGTTAAAAACTACAAACTTAACTCTTCGAGCTACATTCCTGTAATTACTACTTGTTCTTGTGATGAACATAAAGAAACAGTTCACTATGATAAGAATTACAACCATATTATCACCGGAAACTTGAGTTTTGTTGAAAATGAAAAGCTTAGGAATTTATTAGAGTATGGCTCTAATTTCAGACCTTCCTTCACAATTTCCAAAGAAAGGATTCTTGAGAGCTTCACTCAAGATGTAAATAAGTACATCGTAAAAACCAGTTTAACGTACAATCAGCCTATTGAGGCCTTCGCAGAATGGAAATATAATATAATCAATAGCTTCACCGGTGAGTTGGCAGGTCTGGACTTTTGTTTCGACAGAAATCTCTTTTCTCTCTGGAGAAGCTAAAAGGTCACTCTCCAAACTACAAGACCAATTTATTTTTACCACTACGGATAAAGCTAGCAATAATTTTGCAATTATCTGTAAGAAGTTCTATTTTGAATTGTTAACTATGGAACTCAATAATAGAGTAACATACGAGCCCGTAAGTTATTCTACCAAGCAGTTAGAAAATCGGTTTAAGGCATTCTTCAAGAAACTTAAAATTCCGCAAACTAGAAGATATGGGCCTGAATTTCCATTTCTTTTTGCAACGGTTAAGTTTCATAAGGATCCTGTGAAGTTCAGGTTCATAGCTAGTGGAGTAAGGAGTCATAAAAAGAAAATAGATCTTGCTTTTGAAGATGTCTTAAAGAAGGTTTTGAAACACATTAGAAACTGTTCTAACTTGATGTACAGAGATTTTTGGATAATTAATAATAATGCAGAAGTAATTTCTACTATACTCAAAGTGTGTCCCCTAGATATTAATAGTTATGATTTTGAAAACCTATATACTAATCTGCCTCTATCAGATATAATCACTACCTTTAAAGAGCTGTATGCAGAATTTAAACTTAACCAATTTGTTGATGTAGGAACTTGGAACTCTTATCTCAATTGCTGCATAAAAAATAACCATATCTTATATAATAATACTCTCTATAAGCAAGTGAACGGTATTCCAATGGGAACATCAACGTCCACGAATATCGCTAATCTATTCCTGTTCTTTAAGGAATATAAATTCATTAAAAATCACCCCACCTGCTCAGATAACTACCTTTACACTTTTAGATATATTGATGATCTGCTGTGTATCAATAATTCCGAAGTTATAGAGAGTGATTTTGATAATATCTATCCTTAGCTCTCTTAACTTATGTAAAACCAACCACAGTAATCAGGAACTTGAGTTCCTAGACTTAAGCATTAAGCTCAACAGAGGTAACCCATCTATTAGCCTCTTTGATAAAAGAGTTAATTTTCCTTTCAAAGTAATTAAATATCTAAACTGGAATAATAACATTTCAACCAAAGTAATTGAGAATGTACTAATTTCTCAGGTCCTAAGAATTTCAAGAATTTGCAGCAACAATTTGGACTTCAATTACCACATTAATATACTATTAGAAAGTTTTCTAGAGAACGAAATTCCTTCTTCTTTCATCAAAAGAACTTTAAGAAAAATTATTCTGAATAATAGAGTAAGGTTGGCAGATCTGCTTTAATTTTCTACACAGTTAATAATATGATTCTGACCAATCAAAGCCGTAAGGAAGTTGGCTAGAGGATGCCTATTAACTACCTAAAGGAACCTTAGTGCTATGGATATGACGGTCCTATTAAAACAAAAAAATTAAATAATATAAACAAAATCACAAAAAAGCTTAAAAATCTGTTTATAAAAGAAAATAAAAACAAATAAAAAAGAAAACTAGTTATTCATCACTAGGATAGCTATACTAAAAATAGTAAAACCAACATTAAAATTAATAAGATTCTGATTAATCTATAGAAGCTCACTAAGGTGATTTAATACATGCAAAGATTATTAAATAAACTGCTCGTGTATTTTATAATATTTCTCATGTATTCTGGAGAGTTAATTCTGCTCATTCTGATCATACAGATCCACAGTCTTAAGTTTATATATTTTTTTCTATGGTTAAAATCTCCGCGCGTTGGTTTCTTGCTGTATGAGGAGGCCATCAGCCCCACCCTCACTGCCCCCCAGCGTCTAGGGAGTGGCGGAAGAGGTCAGCCATGTTCTCCTCTTGTGAGGAGAAAAGTTTTTGTAACACAAGAGGTAAGCTCTCTTCCTTGTTTTTGGGTTCTAGGTTTTATAAGTTCAATGTTTGTACTTCATGTACCTTTTCTCTGTCGTTTTTTAGCTTTTCAGCTTTTAAGCATTGGTTTGTCTGTTAACATTTATGCGGGTTTTAACTCTTACTTTTCTTTGTAACTTTGAGCGTCTTTTGTGGTACCTAGGAACAGAAGATGGCTAAGCTTGTTCCTTTTCTATGCGCTGTCTATGCGCTGTTTTTTCAAAGTAGTTAAGTTCTTAATAACTAATTAATTATGCACTTAAAGCACTGCTGAAATACTTTGTACATATTGCAACTAACTGTTTAAGGTATATAACTTTCACAAAGTTTTCTTTAGTTAATTATTATCTTTAACTTATTCTCGTTTTCGTGCTGTCATAAGTTGTAGAGTAGGGGGTTTTAGACTCAAGTTTTCTTTCAAAAATCTGTTCGTTATAAATTAACATTTCCTTTTTTAATTGCAATGTAAAATTTGTTTTTCAGGTTTAAATTCTCTCTCAAACGAACTTGGAATTTCGTTATAGCTGAAAATCATTTCTATTTATTATGTCACTCTCACAGCTTGAGTTCTCTTTAATCTTCTTCTCTCTGTTTAATAGTAACAGATGAAGAGCATGGGTCGGGCCATGAAGGTTAATGGATGCAAGCGAAATTGTTAACTAGTGCTAGGTCATGCTACTCTACGGAGGACATGACTTATATATATATTTTTTAAACTATTTTAGGTGGGAATGTTACTTGCATCTATGGCCTTGCAGAAACCCATTTCCAACTAGGTCTTTGTGGAAGTGAGAAAATGCAGAGTTTTTGCTGGTCCTTGATAAAGCCAAGGCTCAGTATTCTCGACACCTTCTACATTCAGTTGTTTTATTTTATTTTTTTTTTCTTTTCTCCTTTTACTCACACAGGTAGATACATAACCTTTTCTATGTTGTACTAGGTGTGAGTCAAAATTATATATGTATTTTTTTGCTTAGGTATCTTTATAGTATGTGAATTCTGAATTTTCAAAACTGCTGCGTTGCGCGTTTTGATTTTCAGGTTATTTTGCACCCTTCGTTTTAAATTCTAAAATTTTTTCCTTAGTCTTCAGTTTTGCTCTTAAGTATATATATATATATATATATATATATATATATATATATATATATATGACTGGGAGTTCTCAAGTGCACGTTCTACAGTGGATGGCTGCCTGCAACGATTCATGGTCATGGCTGACCGGTGAGCCATGCCCCCGGCTCTCTTTGGGGGGGGGGGGGGGGGATGTGAAGTACCTGCCAGCAGGACGCACACGACATAAAGGCAGATAGTAGTCAGAACAAACGTCCGCGTAGCTCAATTGGTAGAGCGACTTATTCCGGAATGAGGGGATCCTGGTTCGAATCCTGGCGTGGACAGAAATGACGGAGAAATTTACTTCGTTATAGAAATTCAACCGTGAACTAGTGAGGAAAGCAATTGAAAACAACCAAAGCCTAAAAATAGCACAGCGACATCTCACTGAGAAAAGAAGATGGTTCTGTAACAAGAAATAGAGGCGAAATTTTGACAAGCGTGAAATATTTCTACTCCAAATTATATGAAAGGGATGATATATGCACTCCAGACATCATGAAAGGTACCAGTACCAGAATTCTTCTAGTCCTCCCAGCAGAAGTTGCACATGCAATCAAGAACATGAAGCGGGGAAAAGCTCCAAGAGATGATGGAATTACTGTAGACATCATACAAGAAGCAAGTGAAGAAATTGAAACAGTACTTGCCCAAGTTTTCACTTGATACCTTAATGAAGGAAGATTCCTGCTGATTGGAACAACGCTACAATGATCCTGCTACATAAAAAAGGCGACATTGAGGATCTCAGGAACTACAGACCTATCAGCCTCCTATCAGTGGTTTATAAAATCTTCACTAAAGTTCTTTCACACCGCTTGAAGGTAACACTGGACATGGTTCAACCGAGAGAACAAGCTGGATTCAGGAGTGGCTACAGCACAATAGATCATATCATCGTACTGAGAGCACTAATTGAAAGAGTGAGGGAATATGAACTTCCATTGTGCATGGCTTTTATCGATTATGAAAAGGCCTTTGATTCAGTGAAACCATCAGCAGTTACAATGGATTTGAAATCCTGCGGTGTTGAAGATGCATACATTGATATTATTAATAATATCTATGAAAATGCAAGTGTTTGAGAATACAGCACACATAAAAATTGGAAAGGAAGTGAGACAAGGTGACACCATATCTCCCAAACATTGGAAAATGTTTTGCAATCATTGAACTGGGAAAACAAACTGATAAAGATTAATGGAGATTATCTAACTCACCTTTGTTTTGCTGACGACGTAGTCATTTTTGCAACTACCCTAACAGAGCAGCAGAGTATGATATAGGAACTTGCTGACAAGAGTAAAGAAGTGGGATTAAAAATTAACTTTCAGAAGACAAAAGTGATGTTCAATGCTTTTACAAGAAATGAAGATTTATTGATTGATGGAGAAAAGCTGGAGATAACAGACACATACGTTTATCTTAGACAGCAGATATCAAGTGAGGGTCACATTGATGAAGAAATTAAACGGCGTATAAAACTTGCCTGGAGAGCTTTTGGAAGAAATAACATAATTTTCAAGAGCAATATGCTTATGTCTTAAAAGAAAAGTGTTTGATCAATGCATCCTTCCAGTGCTTACGTATGGTGCAGAGACGTGGATCTTAACTAAAAGAGACATACAACGGCTGCAGACAACTCAAAGCAGCATGGAGAGATGCATGTTTGGTGCAACCAGGAGAGATTAGAAGAGGAACTCGCGGATCAGAAAAATGGCAAGAGTGGAAGACATCACGATCAGAGTAAAATCCCTGAAATGGCAATGGGCTGGACATACTGCCAGAAGGACAGACCATCAAGGGACAGTCGAAATTTTAGATTGAATTCCAAGGGACAGGAAAAGACCCAGAAGAAGACCACATGGAGGATGGGTGGATGAAATTCGAAAGTATGCGGGAGTAACATGGAGGAGACAGGCAAATGCCAGACCGTTGTGGAAGAGGCTTGGAGAGAACTTCGTCCAGCAGTGGATTGATAATGGTTGACAATGATAATGATGATATGCATATGTAACAACAACGTGAGAGTGCAACGGGTGACGTAGATAGGCCATCGTCAATTTGGTTGGGAGGATACTCACGTAGAAGGTTGCCAGCCGTGAGGAAAACTTTACAGAAAAAGTGAAAAAATAAATGGGTGCGAGGTGGGGATCCCACCCTAAACTTATAACTTTAACAAGAACTTGATGGTATTATATAACAGATCCAATTACCACGTCATAATATTTTTTTTTTTGATTGGAGGTTTAACGATCACCGTGAGGAACTCAATGGGCTATAAGCAGTCGCCCGTCCCTAATTTAGGGCCATTGGTTCCAGGGAAGGGAGAGAGCCAGTGCCGAAAGACATACATAACATCCATGCCTCACCGCGATTCGAACCCGGACCCCTTTGTGACGAATGATCGGAGGCCATCGCTTAGACCACTGCGCCACCGAGGCGGCCGTCATAATATTCACAAAATAGCGATACACCAGAAATGAAAATAAGAAGCTTACATATGATGCTAAGCAGTTTGTAGCTTAGAATTAAACCAATCATACAAAAAACCCAATTTGTTCATTAACAGTAGTGTTGCAAATCACAAGGAAAAAAATTGAAGTGCAGTCAAGCATATTCCATATTAAAATATCCATCAGTCAAAACCTAATCTCTTTCCAAGGGCTTGGTAAGAGTTCTGGTAAGTTGTCATTAGAACACTTGGGTCCTTTTGTCACAATCGCCATACTTTCTGTGAATAACATGGACGAAACAGAGTATGGAGTGATAGTAACACGAGCGTCAGATCACATAGGTGAGTGTAACCCCTCAGATACAAGTCGTGCCAGGGCTGTTTTTCGGAGTCCATTCTTGATGGCATACTTACGTTCTTTCAGTCTAGCTCCCAATGCTCTCTTAGTGGAGCCCACATAAATACTTTCTGGGGTATCACTATCACAACATTTTAGAGGTATTTCGTACACCCCGTACCTTTCTGTGTGGGAGACCTGGTCTCGATCATGTTTGATCATATTAAACAAGTTGACAGTATTTACCCGAAAATCTACGTCGAATGGTCTACATATGGCCTTAAGTAAAGGGGTAATCATAGGGTAGTAATGCATAAAACCCACAAACTTTTTTTGTCTGTTATCACTTTGCAGGGTAGTTGATCTTTCTCGTCGAATTTTCCCAAGCGCAGACTGAATGGTTGACCTGTGGTAACCATGTGCCGCAGCAATTTCAAACACTCTAGTGATTTCTAAATCACGTCTGCTATTACTTGAGGAGTGGGTAAAAGCTCTTCTCATCATATAATTAATAGCTGATAACTTGTAACTTTTTGGATGTGTAGACGAGGCAGGTATCAAACTGGTAATAGATGATTCTTTTCTGAAGACAGAATATTTCAACGAACCTGTGACCAAGCCCCTCTCAAGTTCAAAATCCAAAAAATGGTAGGCGACTTTCCCTCTTCATGTCCACCGTGAACACGAAAGATTGATACTGAGACGACATATGTTCTGCAAAAACACATAATTCCTCTTTAGGGTGGTTCCAAAAACCAGCACATCGTCCACATATCTTAAGTATAGACATGGACAGGGCTTAAAATTGGGAATAACTCTTTCTTCAATGTGCTGCAAAACTATTTCAGATAATACCGGGGACATGGGGGGATCACATAGGAGCCCCTACGGTTTGGCGATATATAATATCATTGAACTTTAAAAATGAACGTTTTTGCACCAGTTTTAAGGAAGTTGTGATTGAGCTGATATAGTTTCTGGGTCGTACCCCTAATTATGGAGTTTCAAACTGATAATGTCCCCTTCAAGAAGAAAGAAGGGCACAGGTTCAGTTACACAATAACCAGAGTTTAGCAATCATTTCTGCTGATAAATCATCACAAAGTGATTTTTAATAGAACCACCTATGAACATAAGATGGAGGAAGCAATTAACCAAATACCACATGTTAGGGTTACTCACGATCCTACGAACTCAATCCTGCCAGTTTTGAGTAAGGCCAAAAAACTTCCTTTTTTACCTGCAGATATCAAACAAGCTTTGTACAATGTGCCAGGACCTAGGGTACCACACATGTTCGGAAAGCTTAAGATTCATAAAGAGGGACATCCCATGCGCCCTTTGTTTCCGGCTATGCAGCACCTACAAGACCACGGGAAATAGCACTTGCCATGTACCTTAGACCTCTGATTACTGAATCGAATTATTCCATTAAAAGTTCGACAGAAGATTTGGACAGGGTCAGGAACTTTCATATGAACAGCTATAACTTTATTTTGGCTTCATTAGATGTTGTTGCCTTATTTCCGAACGTCCCTCTATCAGATACTAATGAAATTATCAGTTTGAAACTCAATAATTTGGGGTACGACCCTGAAACTATCAGCTCAATCACAACTGCCTAAAAACTGGCGCAAAAACGTTCATTTTTTAAGTTCAATGATATTGTATATCGCCAAACCGAGGGGCTCCTATGGGATCACCCCTGTCCCCGGTATTATCTGAACTAGTTTTGCAGTACATTGAAGAAAGAGTTCTTCCCAATTTTAAGCGCTGTCCATGTTTATACTTAAGATATGTGGACGATGTGCTGGTTTTTTGGAAGCACCCAAAAGAGGAATTATGTCTTTTTGCAGAACATATGTAGTGTCAATATCAATCGTTAGTGTTCACGGTGGAAGTGGAGAGGGAAGGTCACCTACCATTTTTGGATTTTGAGCTTTAAAGGGACTTGGTCACAGGTTCGTTGCAATATTCTGTCTTCAGGAACGAATAATCTATTACCAGTTTGAACTTGCCACGTCTACACGTCCAAAAAGTTACAGGTTATCAGCTATTAATTATATGATGAGAAGAGCTTTTACCCACTCCTCAAGTAATTGCAGACGTGATTTAGAAATCACTAGAGTGTTTGAATTAGCTACGACCCGTTGTTACCACAAGTCAACCATTCAGTCTCTGCTTGGGAAAATTCGACGAGAAAGATTAACTACCCTGCAAAGGGACAACAGACAAAAAACGTTTGTGGGTTCCATGCATTACTACCCTACGATTACACCTTTACTTAAGGCCATATGTAGATAACTCAACATAGATTTTGGGGTAAAAATTGTCAACTTGTTTAATATGATCAAACATGATCGAGACCAGGTCTCCCACACAGAAAGTTATGGGGTGTACGAAATACCTCTAAACAGTTGTGATAGTGATACCCCAGATAGTATTTATGTGGGCTCCACTAAAAGAGCATTGGGAGCTAGACTGAAAGAACAAAAGTATGCCATCAAGAATGGACTCCGAAAAACAGCCCTGGCACGACTTGTATCTGAGTGGTTACACTCACCTATGTGGTCTGACGCTCGTGTTACTATCACTCAGGCTCAGTTTCGTCCATGTTATTCACAGAAAGTATGGCGATTGTGTCAAAAGGACCCAAGTGTTGTAATGGTAACTTACCAGAACTCTTTCTTACCAAGCCTTTGGAAACAGATTAGGTTTTGACTGATGGATAATTTAATATGGAATATACTTGACTGCACTTTAAAAAAAAAAAAATCTTGAGATTTGGAGCACTACTGTTAATGAACTAATTGGTTTTTTTTTTTGTATGATTGGCTTAATTCAAAGCTACAAACTGCCTAGCATCATATGTAAGTAATTTTATTTCTGGCGTATTGCTATTTTGTGAATATTATGATGTGGTAATTGGATCTGTTATATAATACAACCAACTTCTTGTTAAAGTTATAAGTTTAGGGTGGAATCCCCACCCCGCACCCACTTATTTTTTCACTTTTTCTGTATAGTTTTCCTCACGGCTGTCAAACGTCTACATGAGTATCCTCCCAACCAATGGGGCGATGGCATATCTTCGTCACCCGTTGCACTCTGACGTTATTGTTACATATGTATATATATATATATATACCATCATTTCCCGAACTTAGGATTTAATTTGTTTTTTCATCTGAAGATGAGTTTTAGGAAACTCGAAAGACCTCATGAGGTTATCTGTCCTTATTTCATTGAATTCATGTACTATTAAAATCATTGGAGCTGTTGCGAGTTTTAGTGTTTCACTAGTATTAGATTCATTAACGTGCACCGATTGATTGCTGGCCTTGTTTTGAAACTAACTTATTCTGCACGTTTTAATTCGCCGTCTTCTCGTATTAATCTATCTGATGCTTTGTTATTTAGGTGGGTGATTTTTTATTTTACCACGTGTCTAAGATTAAGTTGGAAAGTTTAGTTAAAGTTGTTTACCCTACAATGCCCCTCTATCTAAAAACAATTGCCTTAGACGTAGTTACTGTTCGTGGACGAGCCATGCATGTTTCCTTCGAACAATGTGTCTCTTCTGCCATTTTGGGAACAAACTACGATGTCCTTTTAATGACATTGTAGTTTTTTTCCTTTTTAGTGCTGTAACCTTCTTGGTGCACAACCCCGTCGCTTAGCGTGAAGTCACAAAAATGGTGGCCAAGCCCGTAAACAGAGAAGGGGTGAGTCCCGGGAGCCCGACTACTGCACACTAAATTGGTCTCATCATCTAAATCCTCTGGTTTTAATCTTAATCCTCTGGTTTTAAGAACAAGGTAAACCAAAAAACTACAATCTAGGGTGAGGCAGATATCGAAGATGTTTAATATTCCAAAATTTCTCCCTGCTTTTATCGTGTCAATCCTCCTTCCTCCTGGATTAATCGAAAATAAGTTTTGTTAAAATCTCCTCCCGCGCAGGCGAAGAAACTGTGACGTCACCGGCGTCTAGGTAGATCGTGGATACAATTGAAGCTGAAACTTTCTCAACAATTTTAACAGATACACTGATCTTCTCTCCACTTCCACCCCATTCCCTGCAAAGTGATTTTTAATCTTAAATTTCTTTCCCTGGTTATTCTGTTTCATTCCGTTCTCGCCGAAGCAAGCACAGGTGTCAGACCTTCAAATTCCTTTGTTCAGTATTAGTTCTTCTGCGCAGTCTGTTACGTTACGAAGAGTCTTCAGTGGAGAGTGCAACATGGATCGCAGAAACACTATGCAGAAAGTAGACGAAATTTTTAAATGTATAGAAAAGGTTAAGAAGAAAATTATCAAGCACTACCATGTTTTAAGGATTAGAGTTCCACTCTGCAATACTTTGGAACAGTTACTCATATTGGTTGCCGAAGAGAAGAAAAAGCTTGAACGGCCATTAGAAACCGTGACAGAGATCACTGAATCAAAAATGAGACTAACTGGCCGTACAAAAGGAGTCAAGAGAAAACTAAATTTTGACAACGACTGACATGAGTGACATATCAACCAAGTAAGTGTTGTACCCTCTTTCTTTTTCTTTTTTTTTTGTTACAATAAAACTGGTCTGACGTAACAGACATGTTGCTTTCCAGAGTTATGTGATAGAGATAGGCAAAACAAGATTATTATTGGAGTACTGATTGCATTTTCGGCAAAAGCAAATTCTAATGGCGTGTGTTTATGTGGTAGTGCGTGAAATGAAAATGTGCTGTAATAAATTGCTTTCCAACATACTTCGATTTTAAAATACGCATGACATACCTGCAGAAACAACACCTGCTTGTAGTTTTGACAACCTTTTAAGCAAAGGCAATTATTAAATGAGTGTTTAGAAAGGTTTCCAACGTATTTCGAAGTTAAAATACTCATGGCATATCTGTAGACAGGGGTTTAGCCCCGCAACACGGGGGGGGGGGGGCTCACGACTTAGGGTGGCCTCTAGCCTTAACAAAAAAAGGATTTAAAAGAAAATTAGCTGACATTTCATATGAAGCTGGGTAAGGAAATAGCAAGGAATTTTGGCAGCTTCGAATGAAGTAAAAAAAAAAAAACAAAAAACAATAAATATGTAAAATATTTAGAAACCAATTTTGCGGTTTTAACTCATAAAAAAATTGGCGGGAAAGCAGCTACTTAAGAGAACTTAAGGCACCTTTTCACAGCCACAACAATAGCTCCTATACATGTATATTAATAAAATAAGGTGAAAGAAACATCAGTTCAATGAATTTAATTTGTATACGAGTGAAGACACGGAGTTGTGTATTACAGTCATCTGCACATAACAACTATACGTAACCTTCAGAATATAATGAACTAAAAAATGTTCTTCGCGGTGACTTTTTACTACGTTCAAAATACTTTAATTTTTTTCTTTTTATATTCAAGATGATTTTTAATCTTAGCAAATAATTTAAGAAGTTTTACTTCTCTTTTGCCACAATTCTTAAATGCTACTTACTTATTTGCTTACTTATATTCAGTATTTTCTTACGAATCGGAAAAGGTCCTTCGACACAGTCACACGGCAGTTCATGCTTTATGTGTGTGATCGTGTGGCAGTTCATGCTTTATGTGTGTGATCGTGTGGCAGTTCATGCTTTATGTGTGTGATCGTGTGGCAGTTCATGCTTTATGTGTGTGATCGTGTGGCAGTTCATGCTTTATGTGTGTGATTCATGCTTTATGTGTGTGATCAAAGAGGAGGTTTTTAGTTCCCTAAAGGAACAACATTTGCTTATGAGTAACTTCGGGGTAAGTGCTTTGTAGCACTTTGCATTGGTTTAAAACTAGGGCAATCATTTTAATTACAAGGTGCACATTTGTGTTACACGCAGTAAAGTGCAATAATTTTGGTTTTGCAAAAAATACCTGTAAGGTTCCAAAGAATTTGAATTATTAAAACGTGCATAAAACCTAGTTAATATAAACATGGAATTTAAAAAGTTTAGTAATTGAAAGCTAATGGATTTTTGCAAAACGGCCTCAATGATATTTCTTCTTGGGGGAGGGGCGAAAATCACTGCCTAGAACATGAAAATAAATCTTACAGTGTTGACATTTTCGACAGAAGCAATTAACACAGGTGTTTTGATGTAGTAATGCTTCCGTAAACTGAAAATTATGCAGTAATAAATTAGTTCTGAAGACGTTTCCGAGTTTTGTCATATCAGAAACGATAGGATCTTATTTTGCCATTTTCAACAGAAGAAAGTATTAAAGATTTTTTGGGGGGGTTTCAGGGTTTAATGACCACCACGAGCAACCCTAAGAGCTTTCATAGTCGCGCATTCTCAATTTAGGGCCACTGACTCCAGGGAAGGGAGAAAGCCCTAGTCCAGTTCCAGTGGTACAGTAATCTACGCGCTGGCTTCTGTTCGTTCGTCCAATTGGGTCCTTAGCAACGTGAGCAACTTACTGCTTACAGCCCATTGAGTTGCTCACGGTGGTTGTTTAATCCATAAAAAAATAAAATAAAAAAAACATTCCTTATCCGGAGCTCTGACGATTAGTCGCAAACCTGCATCTCTGACCAAAGGCGGTTACAGAAGGGGTACGCACCCCCTCTTGTGAAGGGACAAGATTTTGAATTTTTTGGATATTTACGCTGCTTAAAATACATTTTTTTTCTTATATTCGTTCGAGCGAATTGATAGTGGCAATAAAATACTCATCCTTTTCAAATTTCTGTAACGGCAACAGCCTCTGCCCACTCGGCTACCGGGTTAACAATATATAGCCCTTGTGCAGGAGTGTTTCCACGAAAAAGAAAAGCATGCAGTAATAAATTGTGTTCCAACACATTCTGTGCTGGAAACCATTTTCTATGACCTGAATGTATTTCGACCCTTTTTTTGCTCCTTTCTATAAGGAAACATAATCTCAGTGTCACGTATCATTCGCACAAAGCACAGTTGCTCTCCACACCCCCCACGGTTTCCATGTTATTTTGCCCATTTATCACAAACGGCACATTAAAAAAGTGATTTTTCTGTATTTTTAGAGCACTCTTTTTTTAACACATGTAACAAAAATACTAAGCTCAAACAAATTACACTTTCTCGGCTTCAAAACCTATCTTAAGGACATAAATGAATGCATATTGCTCGTAAAAACTGATTTCCACGGAAAGTCCGTTCAGGATTTACCGTATACAGCAAGTTTGATAGCAGTGTTGCGGGTGGCCTAGTGGGCAACGTTCGTGACTGCCACGGAAAGGACCTCAGGTTCGATCCCAAGCAGGTACGAACGCTCGATCCACTAAATATCCGCCGTGCATCGGATGGGCACGTTAAGCCGTCGGACTCCGGGTACTTCCCTCACCCCGGTAATAAATAAGGGCGTCTTCCTCCCCCTTTCTACTTCGCTTCCATGTCACTTTCCTATCGGGCACTCTAGCCCAAATCTCCTAGCTTCCTATTTCTAAGGGTTGTTTAAGACCTGGGGTCAGACACCCCCTTCCTAAAATCCTCTTCATTTGATAGCAGTGTTTTTTTCAGGACTTTTTGTCCGGGGAAGAAATGGAACATTAGAGAGGGTGCAAGTTTTCCATTTGCCATATAGGTATATACTGTGTAATTTTATGTACTATATTTACATATATAGAAGTAATTAATGTACACATAGTAATTACTTCTTAAAACGTTTGAAGAACAAACTTTCATCAACTAAACTAGGAGGGGGAGGGGGATTTCAAAATATTGCAAATTTCAGTACAGCTGCAAAATCTCATTCTGAAAACAGTCAATCGCGAAATAAAAATATATAATCAACCAACGTGAAGTTTAACAGGCCAAAAAAAAAAAAAAAAAAAGCCGCCCCGGTGGCGCGATGGCCTCTGATCATTCGTCCGAACGGAGTCCGGGTTCGAATCCCGGTGAGGCATGGATGTTGTGTTTGTCTTACGGCACTGGTTCTCTCCCTTTCCTGGAACCAGTGACCCTAAATTAGGGACGGGCGACTGCTTATAGCCCATTGAGTTGCTCACGGTGGTTGTTAAACCTCCAATCCAAAAAAAAAAAAAAAAAAAGGCCAAAAAAATGTTGTTTTCATCAACGGAACTTTAAGAATAGAGCAGCACTGTAATAGTTTTTTTTTCGTATGATCTAATAATTACAATTTAAAATGCACATGTGAAATTAAAACTGCAGAATGAAAACTCCAGTTAGGATGAGTAATTTACAAATGTTTTTTAGCACTTGCATAAAAAAATACAGCATAAGAAATAATCCATGAAGTTTATAATGGACAGTTCATTTAATCACTTTCACTGAGTTACACTGTTGTTGTTTTTTTCGTTTTGTTTTTGCACGTCTGTTACACTGAATGGGTTGAAATTCTCATCTCATCTATTCAGTGGCGGACTGGAGGTCTATGAACGGCCCCGGAAGCCATTTTGTGCGGCCCACTTTTTGAAAAAAATATCAAGGTGTGCCATCCCTAAAAATACGGTATGTCAGCATCACCATTTACTGCTAAAACATTTTTTTCAACACAAGTCTACGAATCACTGCAGTCTTTTGTATTGTGGTAATAATTAAAACGTTTTTATTTTTCTTCCCGTCTCCTCAGATGTTCCTTCTAGACAATGCGAACCGTTATCGAACTGGCCACTGAGGCAGGATACACCCCGAACCTGGTACATCACTACATCGAGAACACTCGAACCAGTCGTTCTAATCTTTTTATGCCGCAGATACGCTACCTGGGATCAATTCCTCATATACCAAATGTTTCCTATCAGCTAAAGAACGCGCTCAAGAAGATGAACCTCGGTGTTGACATCAGATCTCCGACATCTTTATATACCATGCTTAAAGGAAACACTGAGAAGTTCCCACCTTCCAATGAAGCAGGTGTTGATGCCATTTCTCTACTACAGTATATCCGGACGGATTGGCGAGATACTACATTGAAATGACTAAGCGTTCATTTAGAATTAGAGTTAACGAACATTTTTTTTTTTTTTGGAGGTTTAACGACCACCGTGAGCAACTCAATGGGCTATAAGCAGTCGCCCGTCCCTAATTTAGGGTCACTGGTTCCAGGGAAGGGAGAGAGACAGTGCCATAAGACAAACACAACATCCATGCCTGACCGGGTTTCGAACCCGGACCCCTTACGGACGAATGATCAGAGGCCAGCGCCTTAGACCACTGCGCCACCGGGACGGCGTTAACGAACATAAAGAGGACATAAAGAACGGCAAAGTAACCACGGCCCTATCCAGAGAAGTCAAGTTCAAGTCCGCTGCTACTATGTGGGATGACGTAAAGAAATAAGCTTCCTACTCCATCCCAAAATCTACTGCCATTCGCGAAACTTTGGAGATCATAACCAACAGCGAGTCGTGCAATGATAGCGTCTCACTGGAGTTGCCACGAGTTTGGAACCAGTTCTTCAAACAGTGATTGCCTCTTGGTTTTCCTTCCATGATCCCGCGTGCTAAACGACCATAACGCTTCCTGTCTTTGAATACCTGATTACGTTCGCATCTATTCGTTATTGAAATGTCACCACGTTCAAATTGTTGAACCGTTCTATTATCCAGCTTGCAGTTAGCTGTCTACCTTCCTTGAGAAAGCCATCTGGTTGATGTGCGAAAGCTTGGAAACTTTTACTTCTGTTCTACGCCAAGAAATTTCGGATCACTAGTATAGTTATACTATTTAAGTACAACTGGTGTATTGTTCCTCGTTATTAATTAAAGCGTTTTACCCATTTTCCTGGACCTCAGGTCCCTACTAAATTTCAACGTAAGAACAAAATACTCCCTTTGTTGAGAAGCAATAGACAATGTACGTTCTCCGAGAAAGACTATCGAAGATTTTATTCCATTCTTACGAATTTTATTGCGACAACTGAACTAAGAATCTGTTACAGTTTCTTTGTTTTTAGTGAGAACGGAAATCCAAATACGCCAAGAATACATTTCTTTTTCAAGAAATAAAATAATTATGAAAAAAATCTCTTTAAAAACTGAAAATGTCAGAGTTATAAAAATTTCAATGCAAATTTTTAAAGTGAGAGAACTTAAAGAAAAATGGAAAAAAGTATATTTTCTATAGCTGAAATAGACTTTCTAGAACTGCAGTTCAAGAATTTGTGTAACCGTAAGGCCAAAAAGTAGTAAATCAGATGCAAATCTCGTTAAAAAAGGCATATAAAAAGAAGCAACACAAAATTTTTAGCGTAGTTGAACCTCCATGCATTAACGCACATAGTGATGAAAGTACGTCATATACAATTGAGAAGTGAATTTCTCCGAAGAAATACTTCTTCATAAATACATGGTAGGCATTATTTTATATATACATGTAGGCTATTATCGGCATATTTTCACTGAATTCCATGTAACCACTTCCTTTAGAAAACTTGAAAATTTTCATCGTTCTGGAATCGAACCCGCACCTCTCGATTTCCGGTCGAGCGTGCTAGTCATTACACTACCCACGACAAGGAAATTTCAAACAACTGAACAAGATATCTCAGAATTTTCAGATTTGCTCTAATCGAAGTTATTCCTGCCCCCATCGTAGGGTCTCACCGACCTTTTCTCACATCAGGGTCGGATGTAGGTTACAAATTCCAGTGATGAAAGTAGGTCATATACTTATCCTGGGTGGTGTAATGACTAGCATGCTCGACGGGACATCGGGAGGTGTGAGTTCGATTCCCGCTCCAGGACGATGAAAACAATTTGGTTCTTACGTATTAAACCGAGGACCTCAACAGAGACAGATTTTGCCGTAAATCTAAGCACGGCAAGCACACGTACAAGAGTGAAACAGTTTAATATTTAAAAAGAAAAATATACTGCCTAAATTACACACACAAAAGTCAGCATGTGCTGCCTATATATTGCCTAAATTACACATACAACAGTTTAATATAAAGAAAAGAAAATTTACTGCCTAACAACGCTAAGTACACATACAAAAGTCAAACAGTTCATATTATGACCATTCTTACATATACGCTGTCTTGGCAATATTCCTATACTCTGAAAAAAAAACTCAGTGCCTCTTCCTCAGCGTTATCCCAAATTTTCATCATATTTCCACAAAATGCCGAAAGCTTAATTACTTAAACAGCATAAGCAATTAACGATTGAAGCACACAGAATGCGAAACAAACTAAGAACGAGAAACAAAGAATCGAATGATATATCAAATGAGATTCTCACGTGACGTCACTAGTCCATAACGAAGTTCGAAACAATGAACGTCGCGGATCTCTGCTGAGGTACTCGGTTTAATACGTAAGTACTAAAAATGTTTTTTCACGTTTTCTGAAGGAAGTGGTTACATGGAATACAGTGAAAATCCCAGATTATTGATAGCATATTTGATTAGATTGTGTTGAGTATTTAACTTCAAATGCAATTGGCTGAGGTAGAGGATATCAGCCCAAACAGACTTGAAAGTCGAGGAAGAGGGATGTACGGAAAACAGTGCTTGGCTCAACAGAACATTTGCTACATAGTTTTTTTCTCTCTGTTTTTACTGAAGCTATCAAAGCGGTAAACAAACTATGCCGTTTCAGAATAACTTGTTTCCTTCTGTATGAACATTAAAGCACAAGTACATACGCCGCTCCGGTGGCGCAGTGGTCTAAGCGATGACTTATGATCATTCGTCCGAAAGGGGTCCGGGTTCAAATCCCGGTGAGCATGGATGTTGTGTTTGTCTTACGGCACTGGCTCTCTCCCTTCTCAAGAACCAAAAGCACTGGCTCTCTTCCTTCCCTGGCCTTAAATTAGGGACGGGCGACTGCTTATAGCCCATTGAGTTGCTTACGGTGGTAGTTAAACCCCCAATTAAAAAAAAAAAAAAGTATATACTTTTTTTCTCGAGTTAGCATCAGGTCTACCGGCCCAGAATAGGGTGGCCCACCAGGAATTCTTCAGGCATCCCGGCGGCCCAGTCCGCGCCTGCATCTATTAAAATGCATTCAACACACTCCTGATCCTAAATTGCGATTTGACTATGAAGTTATGACTACTCTACTTATTATCTTTTATTTTGAAGAATGGCATGTGTCTTAATACACTTTTTTGGCAAAATAAACTATTATTGAACAAATATTAAAAACAAGAAAGATGACACCGAATTTTCGGGTGTTATAAGCACGTCTTTTGAATCCGTTCTGACGCAAATTAAATTTATCAAAGCTGTTCAAAGTCAATGGAACCGGTATGGAAAACAATAGTATTTGACGGAAGAAAGAAATTTCCCAATCTGGTTTCTAATCCCTCAGATATTGCCGTAGACGGAATCGTGAGCTTACGCCCTCTGGTTGCAGACTTGTGAGTTAAGAAAAACAGGAATTTATATGAGAAACATTTCGCACCGGAAACGATCTCCAACACAGAAAGAATTTTTCAAAGCGGACTCTTAAAAACAGAGGTATCAATAAATAAAACGATGTGACTTGACGTCCCCTGGTGGTAAAGCCATGCATTATTTTAGGAAGAAATAATTCTCAAAGGTTTTTTCATATGAGCGGTATCGGTCCAAGAAAAAAAAAATTTAGTCGAGTTCTCAGGATCCCAGATTTTGCTACAAATACATCAGAAGCAGAAATTAACCCTTGTGACCCCTGGTGGCCAAACCATTCTTTACCAAACATTAGAAATTATGTGAGAAATATTTTCCATCGGGTCTTGTATGCGATACAGGAATAATTTTTCAACAATAACGCAGAAAATGCAATTTACCTTTGTGCCCCATAGCGGAAATTCTATGATTTACTTGAAAATTTTGAATTTAAAAGAAAAAAACATTTCGCATCGGAATCACTGTCCAACAAAAAAGGAATTTTTCAAATCTGTCTCCTACAAGTAGAGATATTGACAAAAAATAGATATATACATCTACGCCCCCTGGCGTAGAAACTATGCAATACTTTAAGAAGAAAATGTTCCTAAAAGGTTTGTCGACGTGAGTCGTATCGGTCAACAAACGACTTTTTTTGCAATCGATATTTTAGCAGTTCATATTTTGCTGCAAATACATTAGAAGCGGAAATTAAGATTTACGCCCCTTGGAGGCCAAACCATTTTTTACAAACATTTGAAATTATGTGCAAAGGATTTTCCAGTAGGAGCTGTATCCGGTGCAGAAAGAATTTTTCAAATCGGAGATTTAGAAGCAGAGATATAGGGGGTTGGGGGGATTTACCTTTACGCCCCCAAGCGGAAAGTCTATGAATTACATGAAAATTTTCAAATTATATGACAAACATGTCACACTGGAAACGATATCCAACAAAGAAATTTTTCAAATCAGACTCCTAGAAGTAGAGATATTGACAAAAATAAAATGTACATCTACACCCCTGGTGTAGAAACCATGCATTATTTTAAGAAGAAAATGTTTCTAAACGTTTGTCAACATTAGTACTATCGGTCTACAAACGTTTTTTTCAATCGAAAATTTAGAAGCTCATATTTTGCTGCAAATACATCAGAAGCGGAAATTAAGATTTACGCCCCCTGGTGTCCAAAAATTTTTTTTTTACAAAAAATTAGAAATTATGGTAAAACGATTTCCCACCAGGAGCTGTATCCGGTGCAGAAATTTTTTTCAAATCGGAGATTTAGAAGCAGAGATATAGGGGAAAACGCAATTTACCTCTACGCCCCCTAGCGGAAAATCTATGAATTACTTGCAAATTTTTGAAAATATATGAAAAACATGTCGCAGTGAAAACACTATCCAACAAAGAAGAAATTTTTCAAATCGGACTCCTAGAAGTAGAGATATTGACGAAAATAAGATACACATCTACGCCCCCTGGCGGAGAAACTGCAGAATATTTTAAGAAGAAAATAGTTCGAATAGCTTTATCGATGTGAGTGGCATCAGTCCACGAACGAATTTTTTCAATCGATATTTTAGAAGCTCATGTTTTGTGGCAAATACATCAGAAGCAAAAATTAACACTTACGCCCCCCTGCTGGCCAAAGTATTCTTTACCAAAAATTTTAAATTATATGCAAAAGATTTTCCATCAGGAGGTTTATCCGCTGAAGAAATTTTTTTTCAAATCGGAGTATTAGAAGAATTATCCGCAAAAATGTAATTTACTTTTACGCCTCCTAGCGGAAATTATATGCGTAATTTGAAAATGTAACTATATCTAAAATACTCTTCGACATAAATGGAATCGAAAGATAAAAGAATTTTTTCAATCCGATATTTAGAAGCAAATATTAATAAAACATATTTTTGAATTCGACATCATCTGCATTTACGCCCTCTAGCGGCGAAATTGTACATCGTAAAAAAGAAACTAAATAAAGGGTCATCATTCGCATATTTCAAGCTTCCGAATGCAAAAAGAATTTTTCAAATCGGACTAATAGTTGCAGAGATATCGTGGGTACGGACAAACCGGTAACATAAGCACGATTTTTTTTTTACAAAAGACGTGCTAAAAATTATAATTGGAGAAATATTTGTAGCATTAAAAGAAGCGGAACTACCTTTTTTACTACAGCCTAAGTTTATTAACGTTTGGCTCAGTAACATAAAATGTCTAGGGGAGGGGCTGTTTCCAGGGAGGTCTTCGCCCTCTCAAATGTATGCCTGAAAAAAACACTGCTTGATAGCTGTACTTTGGAACCAGACCTAATTTCCCTAAATTCCTTCAACAGATGAAAATGTACATATTCAAATTCAATTAGTATCAGATCATAAAGCTAACTTACCCAGTGTTGCTTGAACGACTGTCGTATATCGTAAATTCGTTCAGTAAATATGAAAATTTAAAGCATTCGCATTTGAATTCAAACCTATGCTCCGAGTCAACCTAAGAATGTACCACTGCGGGAGGTACGGAACAGCTACCTCCGCTACGAAAAGTAGTCCCCAGAGTTTGGATCGAAAAGCAGCAGAGTTATTGCTCAGAATTCATTTTTTGTTTACTCCGCAGTTTATCAGGCAAAATTGCTATCCAAAACAGATTTTCAAAATGCCAGAGTGTTTTTTGAAATAAATTTGGAAGAGAAGTTACGGAAGCAAGAGCCTCTCGCACTTTAACCACTGACTGTCCAGCTGGGAGACGTCAGTAATTTGGAGATTATTGCTTTGAGCTTAAGAAAAAGACCATAATATGGTTGGAAAGTAGAGAGAGAGAGAAATTTTAAAATCTATCATTTTCTTTCTGGGGATAGAGGACTGAGGTTGTATTGTGATTGTTATAGAAATTTCCTGGTATAATGATAAAAAGATAGCTTCAACTAATCCAAGTAGGGAATATTTTTGTGTAGGAAATAAGGATCCCTCTAAAGTAAATTGATATATTCCCCCCCCGATACATGTTTTAGTGATTGATTTTTAATGCAAAGTGGAGTAACTGACAAATTAGTGACTTTTTAAATTTCTATACGCGCTCATCTATGAAAATTGCTTTTTTTTTTTTTTTTTTTAAATTTCTAGTTATGTTTTTAAAGTCACTGAATACTCGGCCTCCATATGTAGCCCCAAAACAACTTGATACTGTTTTTTTTTTTTTGTTTTTTTTTAAGTATCTGGTTTACACACAAATTGTTGAATATAATAAAATTAGGAGCCACAAAATGATAAAATTTAATTTGCTATATCATGAATGCGGAAAATATTAAGGTGGTTATAATAAACATTTGAAATCTGCAAGTCTCTGTACGGCGAATGGCAATAACCTATTCAAAAGAGGGGGGATTAGAAACTAAAAAAAAAAAAAAACCTTTTAAAAAATATCTTTTCAAGGGCCTCGCGCCCCAAAACTTACAAATATATATATATATATATATATATTCACGGAAAATGATTTTTTTTGTCTAAACCGCGGGCTCCGTGAAGGCGTGGGCGGCCGGCCTTGACTTCCGGGAAGCTTGTTTCTGTCTTTTGAACTGCCGCAATGCTTTTTTTTTTTTTTAGAAACCAAAATATCATCTCGCCCACTTCGAACACTGCACTAAATACCATATCTGTACTTTCAGAGTTCATAATTGAAATTCTACATCTTCTCCTTTTTTTTTTTTTTTTTTTTTTTTTTGATTGGAGGTTTAACGACCACCGTGAGCAACTCAATGGGCTATAAGCAGTCGCCCGCCCCTAATTTAGGGTCACTGGTTCCAGGGAAGGGAGAGAGCCAGCGCCGTAAGACAAACACAACATCCATGCCTGACCGGGATTTGAACCCGGACCCCTTACGGACGAATGATCAGAGGCCAACGCCTTAGACCACTGCGTCACCGGGGCGGGGCGGCTCTCCTCCTTTTTTAGCGTTATCAAGATTAAAGAAAAATGGAAAAAAGTATATTTTCTATAGCTGAAATAGACTTTCTAGAACTGCAGTTCAAGAATTTGTGTAACCGTAAGGCCAAAAAGTAGTAAATCAGATGCAAATCTCGTTAAAAAAGGCATATAAAAAGAAGCAACACAAAATTTTTAGCGTAGTTGAACCTCCATGCATTAACGCACACAGTGATGAAAGTACGTCATATACAATTGAGAAGTGAATTTCTCCGAAGAAATACTTCTTCATAAATACATGGTAGGCATTATTTTATATATACATGTAGGCTATTATCGGCATATTTTCACTGAATTCCATGTAACCACTTCCTTTAGAAAACTTGAAAATTTTCATCGTTCTGGAATCGAACCCGCACCTCTCGATTTCCGGTCGAGCGTGCTAGTCATTACACTACCCACGACAAGGAAATTTCAAACAACTGAACAAGATATCTCAGAATTTTCAGATTTGCTCTAATCGAAGTTATTCCTGCCCCCATCGTAGGGTCTCACCGACCTTTTCTCACATCAGGGTCGGATGTAGGTTACAAATTCCAGTGATGAAAGTAGGTCATATACTTATCCTGGGTGGTGTAATGACTAGCATGCTCGACGGGACATCGGGAGGTGTGAATTCGATTCCCGCTCCAGGACGATGAAAAAAATTTGGTTCTTACGTATTAAACCGAGGACCTCAACAGAGACAGATTTTGCCGCAAATCTAAGCACGGCAAGCACACGTACAAGAGTGAAACAGTTTAATATTTAAAAAGAAAAATATACTGCCTAAATTACACACACAAGAGTCAGCATGTGCTGCCTATATATTGCCTAAATTACACATACAACAGTTTAATATAAAGAAAAGAAATTTTACTGCCTAACAACGCTAAGTACACATACAAAAGTCAAACAGTTCATATTATGACCATTCTTACATATACGCTGTCTTGGCAATATTCCTATACTCTGAAAAAACTCAGTGCCTCTTCCTCAGCGTTATCCCAAATTTTCATCATATTTCCACAAAATGCCGAAAGCTTAACTACTTAAACAGCATTAGCAATTAACGATTGAAGCACACAGAATGCGAAACAAACTAAGAACGAGAAACAAAGAATCGAATGATATATCAAATGAGATTCTCACGTGACGTCACTAGTCCATAACGAAGTTCGAAACAATGATCGTCGCGGATCTCTGCTGAGGTACTCGGTTTAATACGTAAGTACTAAAAATGTTTTTTCACGTTTTCTGAAGGAAGTGGTTACATGGAATACAGTGAAAATCCCAGATTATTGATAGCATATTTGATTAGATTGTGTTGAGTATTTAACTTCAAATGCAATTGGCTGAGGTAGAGGATATCAGCCCAAACAGACTTGAAAGTCGAGGAAGAGGGATGTACGGAAAACAGTGCTTGGCTCAACAGAACATTTGCTACATAGTTTTTTTCTCTCTGTTTTTACTGAAGCTATCAAAGCGGTAAACAAACTATGCCGTTTCAGAATAACTTGTTTCCTTCTGTATGAACATTAAAGCACAAGTACATACGCCGCTCCGGTGGCGCAGTGGTCTAAGCGATGACTTATGATCATTCGTCCGAAAGGGGTCCGGGTTCAAATCCCGGTGAGCATGGATGTTGTGTTTGTCTTACGGCACTGGCTCTCTCCCTTCTCAAGAACCAAAAGCACTGGCTCTCTTCCTTCCCTGGCCTTAAATTAGGGACGGGCGACTGCTTATAGCCCATTGAGTTGCTTACGGTGGTAGTTAAACCCCCAATTAAAAAAAAAAAAAAAAAGTATATACTTTTTTTCTCGAGTTAGCATCAGGTCTACCGGCCCAGAATAGGGTGGCCCACCAGGAATTCTTCAGGCATCCCGGCGGCCCAGTCCGCGCCTGCATCTATTAAAATGCATTCAACACACTCCTGATCCTAAATTGCGATTTGACTATGAAGTTATGACTACTCTACTTATTATCTTTTATTTTGAAGAATGGCATGTGTCTTAATACACTTTTTTGGCAAAATAAACTATTATTGAACAAATATTAAAAACAAGAAAGATGACACCGAATTTTCGGGTGTTATAAGCACGTCTTTTGAATCCGTTCTGACGCAAATTAAATTTATCAAAGCTGTTCAAAGTCAATGGAACCGGTATGGAAAACAATAGTATTTGACGGAAGAAAGAAATTTCCCAATCTGGTTTCTAATCCCTCAGATATTGCTGTAGACGGAATCGTGAGCTTACGCCCTCTGGTTGCAGACTTGTCAGTTAAGAAAAACAGGAATTTATATGAGAAACATTTCGCACCGGAAACGATCTCCAACACAGAAAGAATTTTTCAAAGCGGACTCTTAAAAACAGAGGTATCAATAAATAAAACGATGTGACTTGACGTCCCCTGGTGGTAAAGCCATGCATTATTTTAGGAAGAAATAATTCTCAAAGGTTTTTTCATATGAGCGGTATCGGTCCAAGAAAAAAAAATTTAGTCGAGTTCTCAGGATCCCAGATTTTTGCTACAAATACATCAGAAGCAGAAATTAACCCTTATGACCCCTGGTGGCCAAATCATTCTTTACCAAACATTAGAAATTATGTGAGAAATATTTTCCATCGGGTCTTGTATGCGATACAGGAATAATTTTTCAACAATAACGCAGAAAATGCAATTTACCTTTGTGCCCCATAGCGGAAATTCTATGATTTACTTGAAAATTTTGAATTTAAAAGAAAAAACATTTCGCATCGGAATCACTGTCCAACAAAAAAGGAATTTTTCAAATCTGTCTCCTACAAGTAGAGATATTGACAAAAAATAGATATGTACATCTACGCCCCCTGGCGTAGAAACTATGCAATACTTTAAGAAGAAAATGTTCCTAAAAGGTTTGTCGACGTGAGTCGTATCGGTCAACAAACGACTTTTTTTGCAATCGATATTTTAGCAGTTCATATTTTGCTGCAAATACATTAGAAGCGGAAATTAAGATTTACTCCCCTTGGAGGCCAAACCATTTTTTACAAACATTTGAAATTATGTGCGAAGGATTTTCCAGTAGGAGCTGTATCCGGTGCAGAAAGAATTTTTCAAATCGGAGATTTAGAAGCAGAGATATAGGGTTGGGGGGATTTACCTTTACGCCCCCAAGCGGAAAGTCTATGAATTACATGAAAATTTTCAAATTATATGACAAACATGTCACACTGGAAACGATATCCAACAAAGAAATTTTTCAAATCGGACTCCTAGAAGTAGAGATATTGACAAAAATAAAATGTACATCTACACCCCTGGTGTAGAAACCATGCATTATTTTAAGAAGAAAATGTTTCTAAACGGTTTGTCAACATTAGTACTATCGGTCTACAAACGTTTTTTTCAATCGAAAATTTAGAAGCTCATATTTTGCTGCAAATACATCAGAAGCGGAAATTAAGATTTACGCCCCTGGTGTCCAAAAAAATTTTTTTACAAAAATTAGAAATTATGGTAAAACGATTTCCCAACAGGAGCTGTATCCGGTGCAGAATTTTTTTTTTCAAATCGGAGATTTAGAAGCAGAGATATAGGGGGAAACGCAATTTACCTCTACGCCCCTAGCGGAAAATCTATGAATTACTTGCAAATTTTTGAAAATATATGAAAAACATGTCGCAGTGAAAACACTATCCAAAAAGAAGAAATTTTTCAAATCGGACTCCTAGAAGTAGAGATATTGACGAAAATAAGATACACATCTACGCCCCCTGGCGGAGAAACTGCAGAATATTTTAAGAAGAAAATAGTTCGAATAGCTTTATCGATGTGAGTGGCATCAGTCCACGAACGAATTTTTTCAATCGATATTTTAGAAGCTCATGTTTTGTGGCAAATACATCAGAAGCAAAAATTAACACTTACGCCCCGCCCCCTGCTGGCCAAAGTATTCTTTACCAAAAATTTTAAATTATATGCAAAAGATTTTCCATCAGGAGGTTTATCCGCTGAAGAAATTTTTTTTTCAAATCGGAGTATTAGAAGAATTATCCGCAAAAATGTAATTTACTTTTATGCCTCCTAGCGGAAATTATATGCGTAATTTGAAAATGTAACTATATCTAAAATACTCTTCGACATAAATGGAATCGAAAGATAAAAGAATTTTTTCAATCCGATATTTAGAAGCAAATATTAATAAAACATATTTTTGAATTCGACATCATCTGCATTTACGCCCTCTAGCGGCGAAATTGTACATCGTAAAAAAGAAACTAAATAAAGGATCATCATTCGCATATTTCAAGCTTCCGAATGCAAAAAGAATTTTTCAAATCGGACTAATAGTTGCAGAGATATCGTGGGTACGGACAAACCGGTAACATAAGCACGATTTTTTTTTACAAAAGACGTGCTAAAAATTATAATTGGAGAAATATTTGTAGCATTAAAAGAAGCGGAACTACCTTTTTTACTACAGCCTAAGTTTATTAACGTTTGGCTCAGTAACATAAAATGTCTAGGGGGAGGGGCTGTTTCCAGGGAGGTCTTCGCCCTCTCAAATGTATGCCTGAAAAAAACACTGCTTGATAGCTGTACTTTGGAACCAGACCTAATTTCCCTAAATTCCTTCAACAGATGAAAATGTACATATTCAAATTCAATTAGTATCAGATCATAAAGCTAACTTACCCAGTGTTGCTTGAACGACTGTCGTATATTGTAAATTCGTTCAGTAAATATGAAAATTTAAAGCATTCGCATTTGAATTCAAACCTATGCTCCGAGTCAACCTAAGAATGTACCACTGCGGGAGGTACGGAACAGCTACCTCCGCTACGAAAAGTAGTCCCCAGAGTTTGGATCGAAAAGCAGCAGAGTTATTGCTCAGAATTCATTTTTTGTTTACTCCGCAGTTTATCAGGCAAAATTGCTATCCAAAACAGATTTTCAAAATGCCAGAGTGTTTTTTGAAATAAATTTGGAAGAGAAGTTACGGAAGCAAGAGCCTCTCGCACTTTAACCACTGACTGTCCAGCTGGGAGACGTCAGTAATTTGGAGATTATTGCTTTGAGCTTAAGAAAAAGACCATAATATGGTTGGAAAGTAGAGAGAGAGAGAAATTTTAAAATCTATCATTTTCTTTCTGGGGATAGAGGACTGAGGTTGTATTGTGATTGTTATAGAAATTTCCTGGTATAATGATAAAAAGATAGCTTCAACTAATCCAAGTAGGGAATATTTTTGTGTAGGAAATAAGGATCCCTCTAAAGTAAATTGATATATCCCCCCCCCGATACATGTTTTAGTGATTGATTTTTAATGCAAAGTGGAGTAACTGACAAATTAGTGACTTTTTAAATTTCTATACGCGCTCATCTATGAAAATTGCTTTTTTTTTTTTTTTTTTTTTAATTTCTAGTTATGTTTTTAAAGTCACTGAATACTCGGCCTCCATATGTAGCCCAAAAACAACTTGATACTGTTTTTTTTTTGTTTTTTTTAAGTATCTGGTTTACACACAAATTGTTGAATATAATAAAATTAGGAGCCACAAAATGATAAAATTTAATTTGCTATTTCATGAATGCGGAAAATATTAAGGTGGTTATAATAAACATTTGAAATCTGCAAGTCTCAGTACGGCGAATGGCAATAACCTATTCAAAAGAGGGGGGGGGGATTAGAAACTAAAAAAAAAAAAAAACCTTTTAAAAAATATCTTTTCAAGGGCCTCGCGCCCCAAAACTTACAAATATATATATATATATATATTCACCGAAAATGATTTTTTTGTCTAAACCGCGGGCTCCGTGAAGGCGTGGGCGGCCGGCCTTGACTTCCGGGAAGCTTGTTTCTGTCTTTTGAACTGCCGCAATGCTTTTTTTTTTTTTTAGAAACCAAAATATCATCTCGCCCACTTCGAACACTGCACTAAATACCATATCTGTACTTTCAGAGTTCATAATTGAAATTCTACATCTTCTCCTTTTTTTTTTTTTTTTTTTTTTTTTGATTGGAGGTTTAACGACCACCGTGAGCAACTCAATGGGCTATAAGCAGTCGCCCGCCCCTAATTTAGGGTCACTGGTTCCAGGGAAGGGAGAGAGCCAGCGCCGTAAGACAAACACAACATCCATGCCTGACCGGGATTTGAACCCGGACCCCTTACGGACGAATGATCAGAGGCCAACGCCTTAGACCACTGCGTCACCGGGGCGGGGCGGCTCTCCTCCTTTTTAGCGTTATCAAGATTAAAGAAAAATGGAAAAAAGTATATTTTCTATAGCTGAAATAGACTTTCTAGAACTGCAGTTCAAGAATTTGTGTAACCGTAAGGCCAAAAAGTAGTAAATCAGATGCAAATCTCGTTAAAAAAGGCATATAAAAAGAAGCAACACAAAATTTTTAGCGTAGTTGAACCTCCATGCATTAACGCACACAGTGATGAAAGTACGTCATATACAATTGAGAAGTGAATTTCTCCGAAGAAATACTTCTTCATAAATACATGGTAGGCATTATTTTATATATACATGTAGGCTATTATCGGCATATTTTCACTGAATTCCATGTAACCACTTCCTTTAGAAAACTTGAAAATTTTCATCGTTCTGGAATCGAACCCGCACCTCTCGATTTCCGGTCGAGCGTGCTAGTCATTACACTACCCACGACAAGGAAATTTCAAACAACTGAACAAGATATCTCAGAATTTTCAGATTTGCTCTAATCGAAGTTATTCCTGCCCCCATCGTAGGGTCTCACCGACCTTTTCTCACATCAGGGTCGGATGTAGGTTACAAATTCCAGTGATGAAAGTAGGTCATATACTTATCCTGGGTGGTGTAATGACTAGCATGCTCGACGGGACATCGGGAGGTGTGAATTCGATTCCCGCTTCAGGACGATGAAAAAAATTTGGTTCTTACGTATTAAACCGAGGACCTCAACAGAGACAGATTTTGCCGCAAATCTAAGCACGGCAAGCACACGTACAAGAGTGAAACAGTTTAATATTTAAAAAGAAAAATATACTGCCTAAATTACACACACAAGAGTCAGCATGTGCTGCCTATATATTGCCTAAATTACACATACAACAGTTTAATATAAAGAAAAGAAATTTTACTGCCTAACAACGCTAAGTACACATACAAAAGTCAAACAGTTCATATTATGACCATTCTTACATATACGCTGTCTTGGCAATATTCCTATACTCTGAAAAAACTCAGTGCCTCTTCCTCAGCGTTATCCCAAATTTTCATCATATTTCCACAAAATGCCGAAAGCTTAACTACTTAAACAGCATTAGCAATTAACGATTGAAGCACACAGAATGCGAAACAAACTAAGAACGAGAAACAAAGAATCGAATGATATATCAAATGAGATTCTCACGTGACGTCACTAGTCCATAACGAAGTTCGAAACAATGATCGTCGCGGATCTCTGCTGAGGTACTCGGTTTAATACGTAAGTACTAAAAATGTTTTTTCACGTTTTCTGAAGGAAGTGGTTACATGGAATACAGTGAAAATCCCAGATTATTGATAGCATATTTGATTAGATTGTGTTGAGTATTTAACTTCAAATGCAATTGGCTGAGGTAGAGGATATCAGCCCAAACAGACTTGAAAGTCGAGGAAGAGGATGTACGGAAAACAGTGCTTGGCTCAACAGAACATTTGCTACATAGTTTTTTTCTCTCTGTTTTTACTGAAGCTATCAAAGCGGTAAACAAACTATGCCGTTTCAGAATAACTTGTTTCCTTCTGTATGAACATTAAAGCACAAGTACATACGCCGCTCCGGTGGCGCAGTGGTCTAAGCGATGACTTATGATCATTCGTCCGAAAGGGGTCCGGGTTCAAATCCCGGTGAGCATGGATGTTGTGTTTGTCTTACGGCACTGGCTCTCTCCCTTCTCAAGAACCAAAAGCACTGGCTCTCTTCCTTCCCTGGCCTTAAATTAGGGACGGGCGACTGCTTATAGCCCATTGAGTTGCTTACGGTGGTAGTTAAACCCCCAATTAAAAAAAAAAAAGTATATACTTTTTTTCTCGAGTTAGCATCAGGTCTACCGGCCCAGAATAGGGTGGCCCACCAGGAATTCTTCAGGCATCCCGGCGGCCCAGTCCGCGCCTGCATCTATTAAAATGCATTCAACACACTCCTGATCCTAAATTGCGATTTGACTATGAAGTTATGACTACTCTACTTATTATCTTTTATTTTGAAGAATGGCATGTGTCTTAATACACTTTTTTGGCAAAATAAACTATTATTGAACAAATATTAAAAACAAGAAAGATGACACCGAATTTTCGGGTGTTATAAGCACGTCTTTTGAATCCGTTCTGACGCAAATTAAATTTATCAAAGCTGTTCAAAGTCAATGGAACCGGTATGGAAAACAATAGTATTTGACGGAAGAAAGAAATTTCCCAATCTGGTTTCTAATCCCTCAGATATTGCTGTAGACGGAATCGTGAGCTTACGCCCTCTGGTTGCAGACTTGTCAGTTAAGAAAAACAGGAATTTATATGAGAAACATTTCGCACCGGAAACGATCTCCAACACAGAAAGAATTTTTCAAAGCGGACTCTTAAAAACAGAGGTATCAATAAATAAAACGATGTGACTTGACGTCCCCTGGTGGTAAAGCCATGCATTATTTTAGGAAGAAATAATTCTCAAAGGTTTTTTCATATGAGCGGTATCGGTCCAAGAAAAAAAAATTTAGTCGAGTTCTCAGGATCCCAGATTTTGCTACAAATACATCAGAAGCAGAAATTAACCCTTATGACCCCTGGTGGCCAAACCATTCTTTACCAAACATTAGAAATTATGTGAGAAATATTTTCCATCAGGTCTTGTATGCGATACAGGAATAATTTTTCAACAATAACGCAGAAAAATGCAATTTACCTTTGTGCCCCATAGCGGAAATTCTATGATTTACTTGAAAATTTTGAATTTGAAAGAAAAAACATTTCGCATCGGAAACACTGTCCAACAAAAAAGGAATTTTTAAATCTGTCTCCTACAAGTAGAGATATTGACAAAAATAAGATGTACATCTACACCCCTGGTGTAGAAACCATGCATTATTTTAAGAAGAAAATGTTCCTAAACGGTTTGTCGACATTAGTACTATCGGTCTACAAACGTTTTTTTCATTCGAAAATTTAGAAGCTCATATTTTGCTGCAAATACATCAGAAGCGGAAATTAAGATTTACGCCCCCTGGTGTCCAAAAAAAATTTTTTTTTACAAAAATTAGAAATTATGGTAAAACGATTTCCCACCAGGAGCTGTATCCGGTGCAGAAATTTTTTTTCAAATCGGAGATTTAGAAGCAGAGATATAGGGGGAAACGCAATTTACCTCTACGCCCCCTAGCGGAAAATCTATGAATTACTTGAAAAATTTTGAAATTATATGAAAAACATGTCGCAGTGAAAACACTATCCAACAAAGAAGAAATTTTTCAAATCGGACTCCTAGAAGTAGAGATATTGACGAAAATAATATACACATCTACGCCCCCTGGCGGAGGAACTGCAGAATATTTTAAGAAGAAAATAGTTCGAATAGATTTATCGATGTGAGTGGCATCAGTCCACGAACGAATTTTTTTCAATGGATATTTTAGAAGCTTCATGTTTTGAAGCAAAAATTAACACTTACGCCCCCCTGCTGGCCAAAGTATTCTTTACCAAAAATTTTAAATTATATGCAAAAGATTTTCCATCAGGAGGTTTATCCGCTGAAGAATTTTTTTTTCAAATCGGAGTATTAGAAGAATTATCTGCAAAAATGTAATTTACTTTTACGCCTCCTAGCGGAAATTATATGCGTAATTTGAAAATGTAACTATATCTAAAATACTCTTCGACATAAATGGAATCGAAAGATAAAAGAATTTTTTCAATCCGATATTTAGAAGCAAATATTAATAAAACATATTTTTGAATTCGACATCACCTGCATTTACGCCCTCTAGCGGCGAAATTGTACATCGTAAAAAAGAAACTAAATAAAGGATCATCATTCGCATATTTCAAGCTTTCGAATGCAAAAAGAATTTTTCAAATCGGACTAATAGTTGCAGAGATATCGTGGGTACGGACAAACCGGTAACATAAGCACGATTTTTTTTTTTTTTTACAAAAGACGTGCTAAAAATTATAATTGGAGAAATATTTGTAGCATTAAAAGAAGCGGAACTACCTTTTTTACTACAGCCTAAGTTTATTAACGTTTGGCTCAGTAACATAAAATGTCTAGGGGGAGGGGCTGTTTCCAGGGGAGGTCTTCGCCCTCTCAAATGTATGCCTGAAAAAAACACTGCTTGATAGCTGTACTTTGGAACCAGACCTAATTTCCCTAAATTCTTTTCAACAGATGAAAATTTACATATTCAAATTCAATTAGTATCAGATCATAAAGCTAACTTACCCAGTGTTGCTTGAACGACTGTCGTATATCGTAAATTCCTTCAGTAAATATGAAAATTTAAAGCATTCGCATTTGAATTCAAACCTATGCTCCGAGTCAACCTAAGAATGTACCACTGCGGGAGGTACGGAACAGCTACCTCCGCTACGAAAAGTAGTCCCCAAGAGTTTGGATCGAAAAGCAGCAGAGTTATTGCTTAGAATTCATTTTTTGTTTACTCCGCAGTTTATCAGGCAAAATTGCTATCCAAAACAGATTTTCAAAATGCCAGAGTGTTTTTTGACATAAATTTGGAAGAGAAGTTACGGAAGCAAGAGCCTCTCGCACTTTAACCACTGACTGTCCAGCTGGCAGACGTCAGTAATTTGGAGATTATTGCTTTGAGCTTAAGAAAAAGACCATAATATGGTTGGAAAGTAGAGAGAGAGAGAAGTTTTAAAATCTATCATTTTCTTTCTGGGGATAGAGGACTGAGGTTGTATTGTGATTGTTATAGAAACTTCCTGGTATAATGATAAAAAGATAGCTTCAACTAATCCAAGTAGGGAATATTTTTGTGTAGGAAATAAGGATCCTCTAAAGTAAATTCATATATTCCCCCCCCCCCGATACATGTTTTAGTGATTGATTTTTAATGCAAAGTGGAGTAACTGACAAATTAGTGACTTTTTAAATTTCTATACGCGCTCATCTATGAAAATTGCTTTTTTTTTTTTTTTTTTTAATTTCTAGTTATGTTTTTAAAGTCACTGAATACTCGGCCTCCATATGTAGCCCCAAAACAACTTGATACTGTTTTTTTTTTTTGTTTTTTTTTAAGTATCTGGTTTACACACAAATTGTTGAATATAATAAAATTAGGAGCCACAAAATGATAAAATTTAATTTGCTATTTCATGAATGCGGAAAATATTAAGGTGGTTAAAATAAACATCTGAAATCTGCAAGTCTCAGTACGGCGAATGGCAATAACCTATTCAAATGAGAGGGGGGGGGATTAGAAACTAAAAAAAAAACCTTTTAAAAAAATATCTTTTCAAGGGCCTCGCGCCCCAAAACTTACAAATATATATATATATATATATATATATTCACCGAAAATGATTTTTTTTGTCTAAACCGCGGGCTCCGTGAAGGCGTGGGCGGCCGGCCTTGACTTCCGGGAAGCTTGTTTCTGTCTTTTGAACTGCCGCAATGCTTTTTTTTTCTTTTAGAAACTTTAGAAACCAAAATATCATCTCGCCCACTTCGAACACTGCACTAAATACCATATCTGTACTTTTTAGAGTTCATAATTGAAATTCTACTTCTTCTCCTCATTTTTTTTTTTTTTTTTATTGATTGGAGGTTTAACGACCACCGTGAGCAACTCAATGGGCTATAAGCAGTCGCCCGCCCCTAATTTAGGGTCACTGGTTCCAGGGGAAGGGAGAGAGCCAGCGCCGTAAGACAAACACAACATCCATGCCTGACCGGGATTTGAACCCGGACCCCTTACGGACGAATGATCAGAGGCCAACGCCTTAGACCACTGCGCCACCGGGGCGGGGCGGCTCTCCTCCTTTTTAGCGTTATCAAGATTTCAAATACAGTTTCTGCTTTTTCCTGATGCACAGTTTTCTCGCTAGGTGTCACAAATATATTATTTGCATCATTACAGCTGATTTTCTGGAAGACACACACACAAAAATGCTTTTTGGACCAAGCCGTTGCAGTTTTGCTTGCTACCGAATATGAAAATAAATGGTACTGTCATCAGAAAATTGCTATAATGAGATTACAAAGACTTCTAATGTATTCAGGGAGGACATTTTACAAAAATAAGTAATAGTTAGAAAAACAGTTTTTTTTTCTGGCCATCACTTCTAACACACACACATATTAATAATAATAATAATCTCATTTAGAAAATACCTACGATTTTGTTTAAAAAAATTAAAAAACAAGCTAGCACATCTGTCAAATCAACTCAAAAATTCATTGAATTACATAAAATATGCCAGAACCCCCCTAAAACCTCATTTACGGAAAAATGGCTGCATCACTTAGTGATATAAATTACCGTAATAACGAAAAGCAAATGTCTCGGAATAAATTACTAATGAACTTCGTTTGGAAATAGAAACAATCTCATTCAGAACGTGTGCTAGAAAATATAGAAAATATTGCAACTGTTACCATAGGCGCCGACTATAGGGAGGCAAGGTGAATCTTGCTCCTCCAATAATTTTACTGGTGGGGGGCAGTGCACACCCAATACTTTTGGTCCTGTTTAATTAAATAATCGCTCTAGCCTCATAAGGTGGACCAAGCTTCACCTTATGAGGCTAAAGCGATTTATTTCCAAAAATATTAATAAAAAAATGAATAAAAAAATTTCACCAATGCTCATTTGATAAGAATCTGGATTGCCAGCCCGGTATTAATAGAGTTTGACATGTTCTCACGATATGTGGTAAATGCTTAAAACAATTACCAAAAATAAAATAAATAAAATACAGAAACGTATAATCTCTAACGACTTTATTTATCTATTTATCTTTTATGGCGCTTCTTCTTCTTTGTTTGAGTAACCCACCTAATTTTCATATTTTTTACTAAATTTTGGAAATAAAATCTCTCTGAATATTTTTATAAAATCACAGGCTGAATATTCTTTTAAAAAATACTAATATTCAGCAAAAAGAATATTTCTGTTTCCTTGTTCATTTGCTGATGAACAATTACAATTGCATTTTAAAATATACGTCGAATCTCGTAGCTTATCTCTTCCCCCCTCCGCTTTTTCTATTTTGCTCCTGACAATGAACAGACATGCCCCTACCACGACTGATTTCTTCACGCCTGCCCCCCCCCTAATAATTTGGAGCAGTCGGCGTTCCTGACTCTTACTTAAAAAATGCGCAAGAAAACACTGGGCAACCTCATTTCGAATATATGCCAACAATTTCACTAAACATTTCTATAATCATGTTTACAAAAAATGTTCAAAATGCGCACAAGATGATTTCAGAAATAATTTGTGGGCATGTATTCCCACAAAGGATTCAAAATCATTTGTGGGCATAAAAGTGTTTAAATTTTTACTAGAATTTATTTTCTAAACAAATGCCAAAGGATATTCATATCTCATTTAAGGAATAAATTAGGAAATACTTTAAATAACTTAAGATACTTTAAGAATTTTTTACTTCCAATAAGAAATTCATTAAAAAAATACTTACCAACATGACTTGCACATTTTTAAGGTCTGCTTTTTTCCATTTTTTTGTCTTTAGAACAATATGAAAAGGAAGTACTTTAGAACAAATCCCAAATTAATTACGAAATGCGTTTAAAAATAGCGTCACTCTCATTTAGAAAATGCGCTAAAGAAAGAAAAAAAAAAAAAAAGAATTAGTATGGTAAAGCGAAACACACCAAACTGAAAAATGTGGTTAGTAAAATATTTCCTGGGACTTGCAATTTGCTTTATTATGACACAAAGCGAGAATTGTTTGGGTTCGCCACAACTAATTATTTTTCTTCAAAATCTTATTTTGCTTTTTAAATTGGATGAAACATTTAAAGGTGCAAACGAAACTGCATACTGAAGACATCCAATTAAATTAGAAAATAAAGTAAGTTTTGGTCTGATCCTTCATCACCCGAGAAAAATTGTTTTCCAGCCTAATTCTATTCATAGCTTGCTTTTTTCTTCCGAAAGAAAGCAAGCTATGAATAGAATTAGGCAATTCAGAAGAACCAGCAACTTCTTAGTGTGTGTTCTTCAAAACATTTTTTTGCTGAAAGTAATATCAGAAAGTAAATAAGTTCAGTAAAAATTTTATTCATTTAAGAATAATTGACATTGAGAAAAGCTAGATAAGTAATTCTTAATTTAGTCTCTCAAACTGAAAATATATCTTTGGAAACTGTGTAGACAATATTCGTCGATCACAGCTGAATTTTCCGTCATGTAAGAAAAGAAATCAAATGACCCACTTGAACCTCGGCAATTGTTCTATATAATGCAAAAAAGCCTAAATACGCGTAGAAATAAAAATTGCAGTCTTTTACGGCAAACAAAGGGGGGGCTGTCTTTTACCGTGAGTGTTCATCAGGAACGCAAGGGAAGTGTTTCTACTTCTTCATACGCAGGTTTATTTGAGTTGCGTCGTTCCGAGAAGCACAAAAATTTGTTCATCAGCCTCTCCAGTTGAACCTTTTTAACGATAAATACTTCTCTCGAAGAGCCCTCCTTCGGGTGAAAAATCATTGAACATAATCTCTCTATACCCATGAAGAGAATGTAAATTAAAGCAGTACCAACAATGGTGAAGGTAACAACAGTGAAGGCTCGGTCACTGTCACTTGTTGCATGATACGTTTCCCTGCACGAACATGCGGAACACACTGTGCCTTCAGTAACGCGTCCTCTCAATTCCTTCATGATAGTGGGCAGCAGAAACTCTTGGCATTCGCAGGAGCCATTAGCCGGTTGTCCCCTGTACACAACTTGGACTTGAAGGTTGGGTACATACAAGGTCTCATCGGAGCAAACGCATCTGCACTCTTCATCTGGGACTGCAGCAGGCAGGACGGTAAGTCTTATGATCAAAAGGCTGCAGCCAAGAAACAGCAAGAAAGCAACGTAGCCCATCTCTCTGCAAAATCGTTCACTCCTGTAACGGCCTTAGTCGGGCTGCTAATGTCCTCCCTCACAGTTGATACATTCCAGAGAACTTCGTAATCTTATCACTTCAGTGTTGTCGAGTCAGGAGGTTGTTATACTGACCGTCGAATTCGGACTTTTAACTATGATTCAAGGATTGACAGCTACATGCATGACGAAATGTATTCCCTATCTCGGCAGGCATTCCACAGTTGGTTGGAACTGGTATGCGTGGAAAGAACTTTGATAATATCTGGGAGCCCCGTTAAAAGTTCGCCCCCTCATAGTAATTCACACAAATGGTAATTTTTAGAACCTCGAAAGAGGGAATTATTACTTCAGTCTATGTAGTTCCTCAAAATAGAGTTTAGCTTTGACCATTTTGCTACGAACAGACTAAATTTTCAAAGAAAATTACAAAATCTAACTTTATAGATACATGAGACTCTGAAGACAGATCAATCAAAAGTAACACTTCATGGCGTGTTACGGGCGAGGAAAGCCACTGGTTGCGGGGAAGGGAGAGAACCAGTGGTGTAAGACAAAAACATCATCCACGCCAATCTCTGACGAATGGCCAAAAGCCAGCGCATCAGGCCACTCAGCCACCGGGGACGTAATGCTTCAATACAATCTTGCGATTAATTTTGGCAGAATTTTATCGCAAGCATTAACTTTTAAAGTATTTCAATTATAAGCTTCGAGTTTTGTAAACCTCAGGGCCTGCTAAAAAAAAAAAAAAACAAACAAAAAAACACGTAAGGGCGTTTATGCACTAATTTTCTTTCTCTAAAGCGAACAAGAATATAATTCTAATCGCTATCCAGCAGTGAACTTTTATAATAGTGCTCGTTTTCGATCGATTCGATACTCATGTTCGTGAGTAAATTTAATACATTACCAGCAAAAAAATGTTTTCGTTTTTCTTCATATTTTTCTTAATGATTGTTTCATTTCCCAGCAGATTTGAAAAATGCCTGTTATGTTGAATTGAGCATATAATTAAAACTGATATAACATATTACAGAATGTATATCAGAGGCGTAGCTAGACAATCTTGTGCCCGGGGCGAACCACAAAATGCTGGGCCTGCATCATCATATGTAGAGGATTTTAGGAAGGGAGTGTCTGATTCCAGGTCTTAAACAATCATATAGGAAGCTAGGAGATTTGGGATAGAGTGCCAGATAGGAAAGTGACTGGGAAGTGAGGTAGAAAGGGGGAGGAAGACGTCCTTATTTATAACCGGGGTAGTGGGGGAGCAGTACCCGAGGCCCGACGGCTTAACGTGCCCATCCGACGCAAGAGGGATATTTAGAGGTTTGAGCGTTGGTACCTTTCCGGGATCGAGCCCGAGTTATCTCCGTAGCAGTCACGAACGCTGACCACTAGGCCATCCGCGGCCCCCATCTGTCTTTCCGTTATATATACCAATTTAATCAGTGGCAAAAGTGGGCGGGAACGGCGTTACCTTAAATTAAATTCGGAGGGGGAGGGGGCGCTGTTAAACTATACCAAGAAAATTCAGACTCTCTCCGATTTTAGTTTTCAGGGATTTTGTTCAGATGTAATAAAATTTATCCTTCCGACTTTTAGCTAGAGGGATGCTCGCATTCGACTTTTTTTGCTTTTTTGCTTTCGTATCATCCTATATGTTGACCAGCTAGGGGAAATTTTGAACTAGCAACAGTGCTGCTGGCTAGTGCTTTAGAATGACGACCAGAAAGATTACAGTAATTTATTTAATAGTTACGATCTGGTGCATAGTCATGACAGAAGCTGCACAGACTTACGGCAAAGACAGCATTGTCTAATTATTTAAAGTTGTGTTTAAAAAAATGTGTAAAACAATGAAATGCTATATTCACTGCTTCGACATAATATTTTTTTCTTTGTTCAGGATTATGAGACATTACCATCTTCCTTTCATTTCTTTTCTCTTTCTTTCTCTCCCGCTGTGCAGATTGTGTGCGTAAATTCGCCCGGGCTTTTAAACACTGCATTCCTCCAAAAGAAATCTACTTTCAGCCCACTGAGTTTAATACATATATATTATTATTTAATACAATATATTTAATACAATATATATGTACATAGGGATGTAAGGTCA